>VYZT01018126.1:0-10709 GCA_013400735.1 Pomatostomus ruficeps | reverse complement strand
CAAAAGCAGAGGAAAAAACTCCTCTCCCTAAGCAAGGAAGATCTTGGAAATGGAGTGACCTGAACCCCCACACCCTGCCCCCTTGCACTGTTGGTGGGAGGGGGGGAGCAGTGGGGACTGAAAAGAAGGGTGTTTTTCAAAGTTTTAGTTTATTTCTCATATCCTCCTTCTAACTCTGGTAGTAATAAATTTCACTTTGCAACTTTAAGCTGAGCCTGGTTTGTCCTTGGATCGTTTTCTCCCGGTTCCTTATCTCAACTCATAGACCTCTGAGTTAATTCCCTCGGGGTTTTTTTTCCCCTCTCCTTCCCTCCTCTGCCCAGGTGTGGCAGGGGAGGGAACGAGTGAGCGGCTGCCATGGGTGCCTGGCACTTAGCCAGGATCAAAACCACAACAATGCTGAATACAATAGTGAAGGCTGCTGGAATAAAGAAGTTTTAAAGGGTGTAAATAAAGGCAAAATTTCAATCTAGTCTACAAACTGAAAAAGCTCTGAGAGACGATTTAGGAGTTGATATTTATAAAAACACTTGGTTCTGCTTCTGCTCTGATCCTTGTAGATTTTATAAGCACACTCTGCTGACTTTTCATAGTTACCAAGGTATATACTCACATCAATGAGAAGACAGTTAAGTCCTTCCCTAGTATCTAAAGTCTTTACTACCTATTTTGATTTTTCTACATCTCCCTCTCTTCTTAGGCCTTTTTCTTGTACCTTGAGTTCTCTTCCTGATCATGAGATCAAACTGAAAGTTTACCTAATTAATGTCAGTTACTATATATACATCCATTTCAATCAAAATTAACTCATAATCAAAACTTTGTCAAATACTAAACTTTGTGTTGTCATTCCAAACTTGCCATCTGTTTTCAAATTAAATTTGTTATTAGCTTATCAATCAAAATGTGATCACAAACAAATCACAGCAAACACCATGATTGTATGTTACAGGGTAATTGATGAAGTTCTACATTTTAGCATATCTACAACATGATGTACTTGTGTATATATATCCTTGTATATGCTTAATATACATATAAATATTGAGCCTGAGTTTTTCCTATTTACCTTTCTGAAGCACCGGATTAAAGTCCATACTTTCCATATTGAAAGAAGCTGCTGTAAAATATGAAAAAGTTATGGTAACATGTGACAGAAATTCCTCTTTATCTGTGACCCTTTTATCTGTGACCTAGCAACTTTTGAACCCTTCTGTTGAAATTCTTAACATTTTCTGAAACTGTGTTTCATGCATGGAAAATGGTGCTAACAATAAAGAAGAAATGTGGGACATTTAGAGGCGTCTACATGTTTTGTTTTTTTAATTTAATGCTTCAGGACATGGTTCTGTGGCAATATAGGAATTTGTATATAGTTTCGTCTGCAAAAATAATTTAAAAAATTACATTATATGGTTACAAAAACTAGCTCTGTATCCCAGATGGTTATCTTTGTTTCAATACACCCCTCCTTTTAGCCTTGATAGATATAGGGCAATTTTAACAGCAGTTTAACTTTGAAACTAAAGACAAGAATTACATCAAATGGGGGAGGAGAAGTAGGCTTATGAAACAAATTGCTTTGATATTCTTCTGTCATTGAGACAGATACATTCCGAAAAGAAGTTATTATTTTTACTATTTTTGCAAAAGAATTATTCTGTGTTGAATATATCTCTGTATTTGTGAACTGCCCCTGAATACTTAACAATTCCAGGAATCAGGTGAAATTATTTTTGTGAAACACACTACATATCAACTATTCTCTGCAGAATAAAATGGTTTCCTGAACAACATAATTTCAGTTGTGATAAATGTGATAAGACCAGGAATAAAACTTCGAAATACAGTGGCACAGATTCCTGTAAAGAAAGAGAATTTTAAGAAGTGGATATAAGACTGAGTTGTTATAAATTCAAAAGGATCCTTTTTGTTCCTGAGATTCAGATTTTTTTTTTGAAAAATTGTCATATTTTTCATCCCAGTGAAAGCATATGTAATTCCACAGTTAGGATATGGACATGCTTAATTGACTTTATGGACTCATTTGTTGTGGGATGGATTGTTATCTGTTTCCTAATTTTAAAACCAACTAGTTCTATTATAATACAACTGTAAAACTCTGTCTTTGCTCTCCTTGAGTTGCATAATTCATTCAGATCATTTATCTGATGAAACAATATGCCTTTAGAAATCTTCAGGCCCTGGAGTGAATATTACATAGCTATCATGTTGATAACAAAATACAAACACTGATTCTGGATCCATTTTACAAACATTGCATCAATAACAAAAATATTTCCCTAGTCATAAATGTGAAACAGAGAACTCATAAGCAAGATCACGTATTCTCTGCTTAGTCTAGCATCCTTTGTGATTTTTTTTTTTTCCTTAGGTAAAGCTGAATGGCAAAAGTAACTTAAATGGCTCTAAACATTCCTAACCAGTGGTTTAATGTTTTCCAACATGCAGAGCTAGTATCAGATTCTGACTATTTTTATTTAATGAGTACTCGGCATGTATGAAAATTATGTTACTTCCTTAGGTGTCTGAATAAGGATGTAAAAGACTAATTCTGACACTTTCTAAGAACAAAATGATAACTGTTTTGTTTAGTCAAACAATTCCATGTAAAGAAATTCTTTTTAAGGGAAAATTTTAGAAAGATACTTCTAAAAAGTTTATTGATTGTTATGCAGTTAAACACTTTGGTCTTTATTCAACCCATATGTTTTAACGCTCAGAGAAGTAGAATGAGAGGCACATAGCCAATCAAGGTAGGATTCAGTCAGGAAAATTGCACCTGAAACAACAGGACTTTCAACATCAGGGAAAATGTTATTCATTAAATATTGTCAAAAATGCAGATTCTCGTTTTGATGCATTATGGGAATAAATGTAAAGAAATTGAAATAAGCTTAACGGTGTTTTACTTATATATACAATAATATGAAAAAAACACTTGTAACCAGCTAGAAACAATATTTCTTTAAGTGCTTCTTTTAGAGGGAGCAAAGGGAAAGTACAAAAAAAGTACTTTGATTTTAATGTCTGGTAGTACTTAAGAGAATTTCTTATAACAGCCCTAAACAACTACTTACTAATACCTGTTAGACTGAATTTAAATTGAACTTCAGCAATTAACATAGTTTCCATCATCTATCTCATAAGCTTACAGGGAAACTGGGATGCTGTAAAGCAAAAATTACTTCACTTAATCAAAATGCAACAACAATCAATTCTCTTTTTGCGTGACAGCTGCAGCTATGGGAGATAAGACAGACAGCATTTGAGGATATTGTTGACTTAATAAAGGTAGATGGAAAACAAGAACCGTTTACACTATGATAATTAGAATCAATCAGAAAGAAACATCTTGGAGAGGTTTGAAAAACTATGTATGTACAGAAAGAATGGAAGATGTGGCAAATTTTAACCTTTTTTATCTCCATTATGTATACTATAGCCTTGCTTCCTTTCTCTGTTCTTATTCTATCCCTTACAATGATTTTTTTTCTGTCTTGTACCTATTCAATATTTTCTTTGTTGAATTTTCTTCTCCTGAATTTACTGTCAGGCTTGCATCCTCAAAGTTCTTTCCTCTCCCCCAGTGTCAATATACACTTTACTGCACTACAGTCAGGGATTTTAATTACCTCCCCTGCTCTCCTGCAAACTGTGGTCCAAAGATGACTAGTACTAAAGCTGATGGTCTTTCTTGAGGAGGGCTGAAACAGAGACACTTTGCTTTGTTAGAAGCTTACTGCTCATGCTGTGAATCCCCTGGTCTCATTTGACTTCCAGAAATGAACTTTAGATCAACACAATGGAGAAATTTCTGTTATGTAAACTCAGTTGAATTTCACACCATGAGCACAAAAAATAAAATTTTCTCTTATCTGTTAGAAGCTAAATAAAAAAAATAAACCCTGGAATTTGAAATAGAACAAAAGATAAAATAATACTTTTCCAGTAAACTAGGTATGTAAAACTCTCACTGATTTTATCACTTGAGTATTCATTTGAGACTCATGGGGAGAGTTTTTTACCAAAATATTACCTTTGTGCTTTGCTGGTATCTTTGGTGTGTAAATTATTCATTTGGAGAGAAAAACAACAGAAATTTGGAGTTATAAATTAACAATTAGCGAGTTAAATATGTGAGATTTTTACTTCCTTTGTAGGATGAGATAGGGACCGTCATATTTCACCAGATAAAAGTGGCTGATGAGCAGTTCATTAAATCCTCAGAGCCTCAGTTTAAGATTAAATTAGTCACAAATCTAATCCAGTAAATAGTTTACCAAGTAACAGGCCCAAATTACTCAGAATAAAATATTTTTCAGGAAAAGATGTAATTATGAAGGAACACACTTCAAAGAAAGTATCCTGATTATGTTAGTTAAAGGTTACTTCATACTTTAAAGCTTTAAGAATTAATATACATTAAAAAAAAAAGGTGAGATTCTTTTGGTTTCACTTCTAGAAGTCTTGAATCAAAATATCACACAGAACTATTTTTCTTCTCCCTCTTATGAATGACTCTGATATTCTGAATGAATGATATTTTACAGGGCTTTCCACAATTTTCTTTATGGAATCATAGAATTGCTTAGGATAGAAAAGCTAGAAAAGATATTTAAGACTGATCATTAACCAGCACTGCCATCTTCGCTACTAAACCATGTTCTCCATGTTCTAAGTTCCACAGCTGTAACAAATGCCTCCAATTATGGGGACTCCACAACTTCCCTGGGCAGTCTGTTACAGTGCTTGACAACACTTCTGTTGAAGAAATCCCGCCTAATATCCAATCTAAATCCAGAGCAACTTGAGGTAATTTCCTCTTCTCCTATGTCTTCTTGCATGGGAGAGGAGACTGACACCCACCTTGTTACATCATTTTAAGAAGTTATGAGTAGGAAACTTTAGCTAACCATAAAACATTTGGCATGGAGAAGTTTTATTCTACCAAATCTACCTGAAGAGTTACTGGATGATTAAAAAGCGTAACCAAAATAATTCTGCTACTTCTGCTAAGTATTTCTTATTCTTTTATTTGGAATAAATACTATGAAATACCTATGATAGGAATATTTGAACAAAAAGGTGGTTTTGTCTTTTTATATTTAATGTGTTCATTGGTATTATCTGAAGATATTACAATCATTGCTGCCTCTTACTAATTAAAAGTCCAGCTTTCACTTACTACATATACGATGCTTTCTTCATTTTAAATATTTATAAAAATGAATACTTTAAGGAGTCAGATCAGTTCTGATATTTTTTTGTAAAACAACCAAAAAAGCAGCCGTAAACCACCTTTTAGGAATAAAACAGAAAAATTCATTAATAAATTAAAGAATAAAAACATGTACAGTATTATTGGACCAAGCTGAGATGATTATGAATAACAATGTAACTACTGCTTCTTGACAACCAGAATTTGTCTTATGCACTGAGGAAAACTAGTTGAAACCATTTGGTATGGTCCTATTTTTTCTCCAAAGAAAGTTGTGGTCTCTGAGCTATTCTAAAGGAAAAAAACCCACAAATCCAGCTTTTGTTCCTATTTATACTATATAAGGAGAGGAACACACCTTTTTTGCAAGAGAGCTCCAAAAAAGCTTTACCTATTCTGGAGAACAACACATCAATGCGCTCCTCACTTTCCTGCCAGGAAATAAAAATCTGTGCTAGAATGGTACTATTCCACAAAAAAAGTCACTCTTTCTGGGATCCCAAGGGATGGAGAAATCTCTGTGTCTGTCTTGATACTGAAATAAGAGGTACATTTATAGCTGGGTCACTTCCATTCCCACGGTACAACTGTATAATGATATAATGGACCCTTTGACTGTCCGAGTTTTTATGCTACTGAAGTCTCTCTCATATAACATTGATTTTCTGACAGATGACTTCAAAAGTTTGAGCCATTGCTATTCTCACTTTCAAACTAACGCTTAACTAAATCCAGTCATCCCATCCCACACAGTAGGTTAACAACACACCTTTATTAGATTAGCTGGGATCAAAGAGGAGAAATTTCTGGAATTATGACATATTCAGAACATGGATTGCATTCCACTAGGCAAACGTATGCCTGATTTCCCCAATGAAATCCCAAGGACTGCTGTTCATGTCAGCTGAATAATCCATTTCAGAGGATTGTTTTGTTTTTAAGTTGCATGTGGTTTGACTTATGGTCATTGGAAGGAATATGAAGATATTTTAAGCTCTGTCCCTTACAGGGAAAACACCTATTAGCCTTTTTTTGAAAGTGCATCTTTCTGGAGCACTTTTGATCATATTGAGAGAAGAATGTATCTTTTTTTTTTCCACAATTTAATGTTGATTTTTTTTCAAAACTAGAAACTCTTGTAATTCATAATTCTACTTTGTTACATCCAAAATACACTCCTTCCATAGAGATTTCAATTTTTTTGTCTTTGAATGCTAAAATATGATACACTGGCTATCTCTAATACAGCACTAAGAAAGACAAGGCTTAAAAAGTGAAAAACATCCAAATATCATATCCCACAAATGTTTTTCTGGTCCTAAATTCATTATCTGTAAAATTCCCCTTAGTTATATAAATGTCTCATGAACAAATGAAAGACGACATTTGCAAAAATCATGTGATAGTCTTTGTTTGGTTTCCATATATCACTGTTTTAATTGTAGATGCATGACATGACTTTAAAATAACTTTAGACACAGCTGTAATTAAAACATTTATTCCCATTGTTTTTAAAAATATACTGGATATCTCATTGATTAATACCCAATGTTGATTTTCTGTGGAAAAAATATGTAATATTGCTATTTGTTCAGAGATTTCACTAGGGCTTTTATAGAATGTACCTTATTAACTTTTTAAATGGTATATTCTTTTACAAAATATCAAGCCGCATCAGTTCTGCTACTAATGGTCATTATGGTGTTTTATGCATTTCACTTGTCTCATGGTGAAAGCCTTTATGCTTTTTTATAAGCTAACCTAGAATAAAGCTTGAAAACTACGTCAAAGTCCTCTTGTTAAGGAGTTTCTTCAAAGACTGATGTAAATGTTGTCCTTCTGATGATTTATGTCAAGGATTTGCTGAAGTTCAAGAATGAACTGTATGGCTGAAAGATGTAAAGTTTAATGAGGGAGTGTGTATTGAAAGTAAGAGCATCAAGTATGAGAGTTTAGAGGACAGTGCTTCTTGATAAATGTATTTTCATCTGTCACAGTAAAAAGGAAAAGAGGTTAAAGCCTTTCACTTTGCTAATAGGTTTTCTTTATTAAATCTGTGACCTAAGTTAGATGTATGGGAAAATCTAGGCAATATTTTGAATCTATATTTTGAATATTTTAACGCATCAATTTTATTTGCTTCATATTTTTCATTCTTTTTCACTCTGAATGTGGTTTTCTGATTTAGGAAATGATATGGGGATTCATCACATACACAAGAACAATCCAGACCTCAAGTTTGTTGTTGTTTAGTCAAAAGGGAAAGTATTTAATTCTGAAGTGGTAAAATGCATGTCTTTTCAATTACTGCCAGTATAACATGCTTTTAGGATGTAGGAGGACAAAACTCCATAGTCTTTGTATTTGTCTTTGATGATCATAAAGTTTTTGAGCGTTTTTGAACTTCTTTACAAGGTTGACAAATAGTTCACAAGAGCTTATGACATAGCTGAAGCATTGCCTTTTTTTTTGCTAGAAAAGCTTTGTATTTCTCTCTGGCTTGGAGCAGTCACCCTCTTGCTCATTTTGCTGCACAAGGCAGACACTGAGCAGAACTTTATTCTTATTGATCTATCATTTACAGTAATTGCCTAACACCTGACTTGGCCTATCATTTTTACATCTTCCATTATATTCTGTTTTGAGAGATTATCTCTAGCAACTCTGTTGCATTCAAAGTTATTGCCACATTATGTTGGAAATCAAACCTTACTTTCTACTATTAGTTCCTAAAATTTGACTCAGTCTATCTTAAATCTGAAGGAACAATCTGGTTCTCCATGGAAAAAAAAAATCAATTGTAGCATAAAAATGCCTACAAGCTGCTAGGCATCAAAAAGTATTTGTCTTCTGATCAATATTCATGGTCACTAACACTGAGTAGTTTAAAAGTGCCTTACCACACAGTATATTTCAGAGTTAGCAAGTACAGTTATCAGTATTATACTTTTGGAGAAGAATTTCAAGGGCTGTTAGGCCCTTTAGCTTCCGTCTCAAAAATAATGAAAGCTTGGATCTTTGAAAAGAATTATTGTTCATATATATAGTTCAGTGATATTCACATGGTGGTTTTTAGTGAAAATGTGTGTATTCTGTATACAGAAAAAAAATGAAATAAGCTCAAAACAAAAAGAAGGCCATACTTGAGGAAAATAGACAGAAAAAATAATGAGGAAGATGGAAACTACCACTTGTGGTTTTTTTCTCCCAGATCTCATGAAGAAAGGATGTGAGTATATTTTGTTTTCTTTTTAAAGTGAAGCTGGACAAAAAAAATTAGACTATTAGGACTGTAATTCTTAATCATATTAGTCTGTTTTACTGTCATGTTTTAAATGTTAATCCTTTTGATGGATTTCTGTTTGAAATGTTACTTTAGGTTTTTCTGAATCATTAAAAGTATATTTATAACATTATTTCAATGCCTCCCTTCATGTTTTGTTGTTTGTTTGGGTTCTTTCCTCCTTAGCTATCTGTGCTTTCTTGTAATTTTCATCCCACATGTGTTCCTGACACGTTGCCTATTTTTAAGTGAACTAGAGACCAAAAAATTGAACTATCCCCCCCATTTATTATCCTAACCTAGAAATCAAAAACTCCAAACTTAAGTTTCAATGATTTTATAAATTTAAACCTCACTTATTTTCTGTATCTTTAATAATGTAACAACCCAGACTGTGTACAGAATTTCACAGAATCACAGAATCGGCAAGGTTGGAACAAACCACTGGAAGTCATCTAGTCCAATTTGCCTGCTCAAGCAGGGCCCCCCGGAGCATGTTATTCAGGATCACATGATAGCAAAGATATTTCTGCATTATGACAACTCACTGAAGAAAAAAATTAATTGTCTGAAACAACTTTTTTTGGTGAACTTTAAAAAAAGTAATTTGTTGCAACACAGAGCAAAATTTGACGTTTGATGTGCCCAAGTTAGTTCTGTGAATTCCCAAGAGATAGAGTGCTGCACAGGTAAACAAAAATGTTTTGCAAATCTGATTGGCACCTCTCAGCTGTTTCTCTAGGGATATCGTCAGCATAACTTACCAATAGGATACATCATTTCAGGATGATATTTTTTCTCTTTTGAAAGCTGTAATTATTGAATCAACTAACAGCTTTTTTTTCCTCATGGAGACCTGATTAGTTTAGTTATTTAAAAACTCAAGCATTAGCTCAAAATAAGACACCATTGAAAACCAGAATAGTTTTGATTAAGTCCTTTGATGGATGTTGACATAATCATCAAGAGTCATTTAATTAAATAGACAACTGAAATCAATAAATTGAAGCTTGCCAGAAGCTAAATAAATGACCTGAGAAATCCTTTACTAAAAATTAATCTTTAAAAATAACAAAATATATTTTGAGGTAGAAATAAAGATCACTCATTCACCCTGATTGAGTAGATTTACAATTCTTTTTTATTCTATAAGTAGTTAATAGTGTGATGACATCCATAAGATTTTTATTGTGTTGAAAATCGTGCATAAGATTTAAATTGTAATGCAAATCTGTAATGACTGTATACAGGACTAAGTTAAGAATAGAACTTGATCTTATGTTTTTCATAATAATCATGTGCAACTGGAAGTATGAATCTGTCAAGCTGTAGTCTCTAAAGTAGCCATGACTACAGCCATAATCTTCATATGTGGTAACACAGACTCTTTCCCATGGGAATTTTCTCTTCTTCCTCCTGTGTTTTATAAATAAAGTTTAGATGTTATTGACACGATCTCTGGAGAGATGGGTGGTTCTAGCCTGGCCAATCGGCCTAGGGGGAGGTTTTGGATTGACCCAATCCAGGCGACCTTTGAAAAGTCTATATAAGTTTTAGAATTAAATAATAAATTCAGATTTAAGCAACATTCCATCGGCTTGGTTTCTTCACTTGGCTAGCGGTTCAACAGCGACATTCATAGGTCATTTTCTTTGGAGTCCATGAAAGGTATGGTCACTGACCTCGGTGCCAGTCCATCAACACTTTGAATTCACCATCATGATAGATGCATTGTGGATTATATGGTTATGTGTGCATGTGCATATGCTTTCAGTAAAAGAGACAGTACTAAGTAAGCTGTTGGCACAATTTCAAAATTTAAGTTAAAAATCGAAAAATAAAAGGAAGTCTTCTTGGTATTAAAATAACTAAAATATCTAACTTCATAGGTAATATTTTGATTACAGAGGTTGGTTTAAAAATGAGAATAATAAGTAAAAAGTTTGAGATTTTCTTTTAAGAAAGTATAGTATGTTGCTGTTATCTCCCAGAGGATCTCAACTTTCCTATAAACCTTAAGGTTTGGATGCTATGGATACCTAAATATTTTTCTGCTATTTCTTAATGCTCTTCTGTTCATCCTTGATGTAAATTATATCAATAGGGAACATTTGAATGTTCCATACTCTAAATTCAAGGATTATGAAGAAATTCTGTTGCTCCCGATGACCTACCACATAGTTC
>VYZT01018124.1:0-68901 GCA_013400735.1 Pomatostomus ruficeps | reverse complement strand
GCTTAGCTAAATGATACTTGCAGTTAACTGCTAGGAATCTCTTTGGGGTTATATCTTGGTTCCTTTGTGCTTACTGTGGTTTACACTATCAAGATTCAGAGTGCGTATGAGTGGCATTTAGTAACTGAAAGGTGTTTTCCATTTCCATTTCGTTCTTAGCCCTTGAATTAAGTCACCATGGAAAAATGCCAAATAATACACCCCTTTTTTGGCAAATAAATGTAAAAAACTTGATGCCTCAAGCATATTACATGCTTTGCAGGAAATTCCCAGCCTCTTACAACAAAGAGACAGCCAGGCACCGTATCTGCTCTTCCGAGCAGATCAAAATTGCAGTTACTTGCAGAGTTATGGAGCTGAATGTCAGAACTCGCCTCTTTGAGCACCCTTTACATGCACCCCTTTCTAGGCGCCTGGTATCTAAGATGAATTCTGTGGCCACTTGTCTTTAAGGGACATCGTTAAATGAACCAAATATCCATGACTATTTCAGAATGCTAAGAAGAAAAATAGCATGTACATCTGTATTTGTCAGTTATCTCAAACTGGAGACCCCAAGCATACAGCATGTTACTGAAGTGTACTAGTACATATTTCATTAGTAATAGGAGAACTCTCTGTAGTGGAATAGTTGAATGTGTTTGGGGTGAATAGGAAACTTCCATCTCATAGCAAGGAATTTAGGAGTTGGACATCCTGTTATACAAGGATTATTTGATCTGTATCTATATAGCATGTGCTGGTAAGCCTAAATGCATTTTGATGAAAAATGGTGTATGTGGGATCAGACTGTGTTAAACAGAACTGCCCAAGACAAAGGGCTGAGCCTAGAAGACACATGATTAATAATGCCACTTGTGCTCTAGCAGAAGGTTGGAAATCACCCAATCTGTGTTCTCTTGCCACTACATCAGGCTCCACTGCTTGTTTTTGGCATGGTAGTAAAAACTTTTAGGAAATGGGGCTCCCATCCTGACACAGTTCAACATATAGCAAGGACTGAGCAGTTTGCATATGTCCGACCTCACATGACATTGCTTGTCTCAATTCTCTTCTCCTGATTTCCTGGGTATTAGAGTCTGAAGGATGGGATTCTTCCCAGGGAGACATGAGGCCTTTGTGGTATACCAGGACTGACCTCTTCTACACAGGCTTCAAACAAAAATAAACTGCATGTCTGAACAGGTTTGATTTTTGGGGAAAAAAATTCAGAGCTAGATCTGGACTTTGCAATTCAAGACCCTAGGACAGCTTAAAACGATGGCTCTATTTGCACTGTGACTCATGCTTGGGGAGTGGGTGAATGACTCTCTAACTGTGACTGAAGAGCAAAGTAAAGCCAGGGACAGGACTCCTAACCCCATCCTTACATTTCATTCCCAGATAGGAAAATCCTGTTCAGAAACTCAGTTAAGCTGATACAAAGGGACCAGTGGGCTTCAACTCCTGCCACAGCTGCAGACCTCACTGCATATTGCCCAGGACTAGTGAGGCTCATCCCTGGATGCCACCTTTGTTTAATGCCAGTGAAAAATTTTGGATAAAGCTGATCAAAGGGAAAAACTTAATTCGCACATTCCACAAATCTCTCAAAACTAACTTTTGTAATTTCTTTTATTGCTCTAATGCCCTCTTGAGTTACTAGAGTAAGTTTTTATTGTGTTATGGGTAAAACAGGTTCCTGGACTCTGTAGAATGTATATTTTTTCCCCAGTCAAAAGTTTTGTTTAAGATGGAATGACCTCATTTTGCACTTCCTGTTCACCTGAACCTTGTTTCATGTGGTTGGACATGAAAGGTACCACATGGTGATGCAGGAGGGTAAGTAACTTCTTCCTCCTTAGAATCTGAATGTTTATATTGTGTACTTGGATTACAATTCATTGCTTTAGTTTACTTTTTTCCTGCCACAACTCTTTGAAGACGCTGGTAAAATTTGGACTTTTAGCAATTTCTGTAAAGTAATAAGTAATTTTATCAGATAAATGTGGATGTTCTGTAGAGCCTAATGATGTGAAGGAAGGCAACTGTGAAAGAGGTGCCAAGTTCAGTGTGTGAATATTAGTAGCTTTAATGACAGAGTTCATAGTGGCAACCCTTTGTGAGTGTCTTATGTCACTTAGACACAAAACCTCCCCACTCTGACAGTACAAAATTTACTTTGACTTCAGCAGAACTAGGATTTAAATTTTAGGTTCATAAAGGAGTTGAGTTACTGATATATATCCATATGATGAGAAACTTACATTTATAGCTCAAAGACTTAATTGTGCAATGTGGAAAAAATGCTCAGGAAGGCTGAGAAAAACTTTCCTTTTCCCTCACCTTTTATTCTCATTTATTTGATACCCTCTGAGTTGTCATCTAGGAATATTGTCTCTCAGTTTTCCATCTAGGGATGCCTTAAAGTTTGAGCCTACTTCTTAGACTTAAAATTTGGAAAGCATTATATGGTTCCAAAGTCAGATTTCGCTGTTACTTAATATTTGTGTGGAGCCATAGGTGATTTGCAAGGCCTCTGACCCAAAGACATTGCAATCTAAATTAAACTCTACAATAAAAGGTGCCTAGAGAGATAACAGCAAGCAAGGAAATGGAGGAGGAATCTACAGGACAGGTTTATGGACTATTTGGGATGCACCACTACACAGCATGTCAGAAACTTTGCATTTTTGAAAGTAGGGCAGTGATTAGCCTGCTATTATGTGGAACAGCGTTGTGGATTATGGAGCTATAGGAAATAGTCTTAAGGAAGGGGTTGCATGAAGCCTGGGGAAGCAGATCCATAATAATCAGACTGTGTGCTGCAAAAATAAACATCCTGTTTGACTTGAAAGCCTAAGATTTTTTTCTGTACTGAAATGGGCAGTGCATTGCTCAGGACCATTTGAATCTAAAATGAACTTGTGAAGCACCTAATACACTGGATTTTCTCTTCTAGTTGCTTTTGGATTTTCTCTCAATGCTTTTGAATTAACCATTAGATAAATAAAAACTCTGCTTTCTCCTGTTCCACAAGCATCAGCTCATACTCTTTCATATTTCTGAAGTTTTTAAAAAAATGACCATTTAATTGTTTTTTTTTTAATTATTTATTATGTTTCCTTTACTAATTTGGGTTTCCAAAAAATCATCTTGATTTTGGAAAGATTTTTTTTCCCTCTGAACCCTTTTCTGTTTTCCTTCTTTTTTCCCTACATCAGCTCTAATTGCTACTTTTGGTAGCAATTACAGGCATTTGTTCTCCCATGTTTTTGGACTGATGTCCTTGAGAGGTCCAACCCATCTAAATATTCTTCTAGAGGAAACTACCAGCTGTGTGTTCCTTGTTCAGTTAGAATATTAAGAATTATCTGCACTGTGCTGACACTCTTGGTTGCAAGGCAAGATGAGGCTTTTAAATGCACTCAGAGTGTTCAATTTTAATGTTTTGTTACTATCTGGAATTGATAAAATACCTTGATAATATAAAAACATACATAAAAAGCATACATGTTTTTATTTTATCAAGAATGTATCATGCCTTGTAATCTTGAATGCTTATGAAGTATCAGCCTTCAGACAAGGAAAAAACTTGGATATTGTTAAATTAAAAAAATTACCTTTTTAATCTGACAAAGATGGTATACAGAGAAATAAACCAAAATAATTAGTATTAAAATACTGCTCTATCCTGGGATCGACAATGTCCTGGCCAAATTACACTTATAAGCAGATCCAAAGAGATTTCCTAAAGCACTGAGCATTTTAATTCTCTCACAGATGACTGAGTTAACTTCTTCCCTGCTATTGACCCTTATTTGTTCTGACATCTTTTAATGTCTCTTACTCCGGAGTGCTTAGACGTAGCATGACCTATGATATTCCCAACAGTCTGACCTCCTAACAGGGGCACAATGCTCTGCAAGTTGAATAGGCATTCAGGATAGTTTATCCACCTTGTTCTCACATCTAGCCAAGGCTTTGATTTTTAACAGGAAATTCTGCTGGAGGAAGGAATATCTTAGCTACCAGTCATGTAAAAATTCAAAATGTGAGAAACTTCCTACTTTATTTTGATGACAAAAGCAAAGTTTATTGCTGATTTGCAATGGCAGCTTTCTGATACCCCAAAGTAAGTATCAGCATAATACTCTGAAATAATTTTCTGGTTCAGGCAAGTTGGCTTTCCATTATTTACTGGATGATATCGCTATTCTTATTCACTGTTAAATCCAATTTGGTCTTCTGGGCTGAGGGTGCCAATTTTAACTAATCTGACACATTCATTTTACTGCATTGCAAAATATACCAAAAAAAGTATGCCCCTGGTCACCCCAGTAGTGCTGGGCTCCATCAGGGATCCTGCAGAACCAGGCTGGCTCTCCTGTGGGATGCAGCCCAGGGACGGGAAAGGCAGGCAGAGGGAGATGAAGGCAGCCTCAAAGCAACTTCATGCCCTCTGTTTTCCTACTGCTCCAGCCACTCCTGTGGCATATCACGATGCTTTGTGTCCCAGTGAGGTGGCCCAGAGTGGTCTTTAAGAGCATCTGCTGTGGACCTTGTTTCTGCCCCTCCAGCCTGTGGTACGTGTTTATGCTGGGGCTTCACGGGAGCTGGCAGAGGACAACTTGTGGTTGTGCTGTGCAGTACTCATTCCAGGGAATCAGCAGTATCAAGTATTGCACTGCTTGCCTTACCTGTGGGAAGAACTCAGGCATTTATAAATAGATCAGCAAAACTTAGAGAAAGCAACAAAAAATCACATCTTCTGATTCAGGTTTTTGTGCAAACTGCTTTTTGTGAAGGGCAAAGAGCCAGTCAGCTTTGCTGCATCTCTACACGTGCTGGTAGGTGTGTGTGTGGATGATAGTGAGCATGTCTTGCTGTCATACCAAACCTCCAGTTTTTGGAGTGTGCAGTAAATTGCCAAGGGACATCCAAATGTCATGGTTTGCCTGTGTGCCTCTGTGAGGCCAACAAGCTCTGTGGTGGGCTGCAGATCAGAGCACTGCCCCGCCACAACTCCATCGCTGCCCTTCACCTGGGTTTTCTTTCGATAGAAAGCAGGTGTCAGGTGGACTGTGCATCTGAGGCTCATCAGTGTCCAAGGTAAAATGTGAATCTGAAGTGGGAAGCGCTCTTAGGATTCCCTGAGAGTAACCAGACCCACTGAGACCCATGTTTGGTCGACTTCATAATACCATCCTCGGCAGAGCCTTGTAAATGTAGGAAGGAACCACTCACTGATTAGGGAGCATGAAATATGAGCACAGCCAGGGGTTTTTCTCTTCCTACTGCTTCTGCTTGGAGCCAAAGCAACATTGTCCTAACTCATAATTTATGGCTGTTCTTTATAGCAACAAAAAAATGGAAAGAAGCTTTCTGGCACCATTTGCAGAAGTACTCCTTCTCTTAACACAGTCAAATGATTCATAATTAGAAAGAGTAGTGTACTTTACTCACTCTGTTCTGGTTGTACAGAAACTCATTAAGCACCATGCATCCAAATGCACTGTTTTATGTAAACAAGACCTCTCAGTGAGATATAGATGTCTGATAAAGATGAAAAGGAAAACAGACTAATACCAGGCCACATTAATAATGGCCATGTCATATTCTTAGAAAACAAAAGTCATCTGCTGTGCAATTATTGCACATTTCACAGCAGGATGGGCGCAAGGTAAAGAACAGAGATGTATGTGGAAAGGCCAGTTATGGATTTAAATCTGAATTATTTAGTTGCAGCTATATTTGAAACTTTGCATGATTTTTGTTCTGTGGTGAAATGGGACAGTCTCTCTTGTGCTTCCAAGTGCTTGAGATTGGTATTTTGTGAATGTTCTTTACTAAGACCTTCAGGATGCTGTTGTAACTCATACTGAATTCATCTAACCTTCAGCATATGAAGTTGACAGCATTTTTCTTGTTATGTCTAGGTAAGGTTTAGGTTGTTCATGCATTTAGCTGTGGCATCTGCTGTTAATAATGTATTTAAACTAACTGGATGGTTCAAGCTTAAAACCGTTCTTCTGACTGTGTCCCCTGGTGCTGTGTGGATGATTCAAGCTCTCTGAATTAGTTTAGCTTTTTACAAAAGAGGCACAGGCTTTGACCATATGAGCTTCACAGCACTGCCATGTTCTGGGTGGTTTTTGAAGGGGACAGCCCTTCCAAGCTGAAATCAAAATTTACTCTGCTCCCTTCAGCTTTTCTTTGCATACACTCAGGTTCTTCATCTTGAAATTCAGAAACCAGAAAAAGTACATGAGAAAAATGCAAGTAGAAATGGCATGGGGAGGCTTTCAACCCAGTTTTATGGAATTGATAGAATGAGGTTTTCCCTCTGTAATGAGTCCTTGGGTTTGCTTAAATCTTGAAAAAGAGAAAGTCAGGCCCCCAAGCTCCAAAACCTGTGGAAGATCATCCAACTTGCATAACTTGAAGTAGCAATGTCTCAAGACCGTAAACACCTCTACAATATATAGCTATGCATACAAAGTTTAACATATAAAAATAGTTTTACAGTATAAAAATATATACATATGAAGATGCACTTAATAAACAGTATGCTGTTTTTTAGTAAAAAGCAGGGGCTTGGGCTTGACTGGTGTGAAAAGATACAGTGTGTAACTTCTACCATATGATGTGCTCTATTCCAGAGTAAGCTGAATTTAACTTAAAATCTGTCATTAACAGGGACTTGCATTATCCACACTGAGGGATGTAAAGGTCAGGCACTTCCACTGAGACTGGATAAACATGCCAGAAGTATAACTGCTTGTATTTGAACTGAGATATTAAAAACACACTTTACATAAATATTTGTACTAGTGTACTTTTATGAACTGAGCCTATCTTAACTTCTTCCACAGACAATCATATAAACTCAGTAAACTCTGGGCTATAGGCGCTTATGCCATGCCTTTCACTGACAACAGTGCTCCTGTGTAGCATAATAGGCCTAATTACCAGCAGCACTGGAGCAAATGCTTCAGTGTCTTTTAGTCTCTTTACAACCAAATTCTCCAAGATGTTTTCTGAATAAACTGCTGGTTTCTTTTTTCCCTTTTCCACACACTTAGTGGCTGTGGCTGATGTGTTCATGATAAAGAGCTCCTAGAGCTCAGTCTTTGTGATCACAACATTTCTTCAAAATGATAATGAATCCTCATAATGCAACAGGGTGTTAAAAAAAGAGCCAGATGAATATGAACATAATTGATAGATTTTGGCCTTTTAGTGTAAATTACCTGTTCTTCAAAGTAATTTGGTGAATTTAGTTGAGGATTTTTTTTCTTCTGAGGGAATGGCCATAGGTTATGGCAGGAGACAGGTTTAGGTTGGATATTAAACAAGGGTTTTGCACCCAGAGGGTGGTTGGGCATTGGAACAGGCTCCCCAGGGAAGTGGTCACAGCACAAAGCCTAAAGAGCTCAAGATGAATTTGGCCAATGCTCTCAGGCACATGGTGTGATTCTTGTGGATGGTCCTGTGCAGGGTCAGGAGCTGGAGTCAATGATCCTTGTGGGTCCCTTCCAACTCTGCATGTTCTGTTGGTTCTGTGATTCTTTGTGTTGTTGTTCAGGTCGTTTTTCTACCTGTTTAATTTCTGATGGTGTCTTGAAGTGACCACAATGTGCTTGTCTACGGAAATATTTTCTGTTGAAGGTACTTTTCACTCTTTCTACATCTCTGTGGTCAGAGGCTGATGGTCACAGAAGTGACAAACCATTCTCAGTAAAACTGAAAAAGTGTTTGCTTATGCCCTGGAGCCAGAAGGGTCCAAGTTGCTGAAACAAAGATTCAGTTTCAAAGAGTCTTCCTTCAAGGAGTTTGGGTCTCAGAATAGGTGTTTACAAGAATTGCCCAGCAATCCAATTGGGGATGGGAATCATAGCGCAAGGCGTATCTGCATCCTATGTATTTTCTGCTGTTGAAGATGCATAAGCAATAGAGTTTCAGCTGTTATACAAATGCTTCAATAAAAGAACAGTAGTTCTCCAGTGCTGCCTCTGAAGGACACTCAAAGATAGAGCTGAGATACTGCTGAGGTGTTAACTTGAATGGGTTGAGTAAAGATAATATTTCCTAGGTAGAAAAGTACTGTGCTGGTGCTAAATGATTAGTGGACAATTTTGTTTTACATAAAATGAGTCCCTCAGTTTGTACTTGCTTAGCTTAAATGTAAAGCTGTACTTTTCTGCTCTGAAACGCCAAATGACACTCCTGCAGTCACTCCCAAGAAGTCTGACTGAATGGAGATGTGCACCAGGTGAGTGCACTGAAAAAAGGGAAGTAACTTTCTTCTCCTGATGAACTGCACACCAAATTTCTCAGGTGGCTGAGAGCCATCCAGCCTGTATCTTGGAGACCCAAGGAAGGGGAAGCAGTGGTTGCAGTTCATGAGATGATCATGACTGTGACCAGGAAATGGAAAAAACAGGAATGGAGGGCATAAAAGCACATGTCAGAGAAAATTGGCAATACTGGCCTGTGCCCTCCCTGCAGACTCATGTCCCACTACAGATGCCATCTTGGACTGGCACAAGAATTATGATTTCTGAGCTTTGTCCCTGGACATAGAATTCATCCTCAGCCTGAGAGTGCTTTTGAGCTGCCTGCAAACTGCACATACTCAAAAGGAAGCGCCCAACAATTCTTACACTAACCTGTGTCTGTTTATGAGACTCATAACATGGAGTCCCCCTCAATGGAGGCAAAGCAAACCAATGCTAAGCGTGTTTGAACATCCTCCTTAGTCCACAGTGTATTCACTTTCCACTGCTCCAAAATGGAGCTGACACAGAAACACTTCTATGTTTTCCTTCCCCCCTCCTTTTTTTTCCTGTTTTTATTATTCTTCTCTCCCTGTGTTTCTATCATTATGCTGATTGATCATCAATGGCATACAGTTTGTGGCCTAAGATTGATAAGTTGGATCCTGAGGATTTGTCTTGTTTATTGAATATCTGTGACTCAGATATTTTTTTGGGAAATCTACCCATAAATTAGGCACGAAAAAGTATTACAGATTATGGGTGCTGTTTTTTCAATGCAATGCTATTACAGGATATGATACTAAAAGCATAATTTTGCCCTGTTGAATACTTGTAAACATAGTCAGGTGGGTTACTGGAAAGACTCTGAATTAAGTACCAAAGTGGTCAAATTGAAACTGAAACCCTCAAAAGCTGGTTGGTCTTTAGGTTTTGTTATTTGTTTGCAAAGATTGGGTTGCTTGAGGACCAAAGTGCCAATGTTTTCTAATAGAAGAATTGAAGTGGGCCAAGTGCCTTTTGTAAGTATCTTCAGAGGATTTATTTCAATCACAAATCAAACGTAACTAAAAGTAAGAAATGCTACATGCCCATAAGATCCAACCACAATGGAGTTAACAATGAATTGATTTTATGCCAAACTGTGTTACTTCCCAAACCAGTGGCAGAATTCAAACCCATTTCTACGCTGGGAAACAATGCATCTGCCTGAATAGGCTTCTTCCTTCCTCCATGGTTGCAGCATAGTGCATGTTTCGAAAGACCAGAGCTCCACTTTTGCCAAAGAAATTGCCATTTTTCTTTACAAGTTTAAAAGCCAGAAAAGTCAATTAAGAAAGAAAAGCAAACAGGTCATGCAGTGGCAGCAGAATGGCATTTCATACATACTAGAAGGCACCTGGTACAAATCAGAGCAGCAGAAATGTACTGGTGGCAGCTTTTAGGGTAGCCCTTGTCCCCTGTCCCAGCCCCTCTTCTCCCTGATCTGCTGAATAGTGCCTTGTGAAACAACTGACTTTTTCATCCAGTGTGTTGAAATCCAAACACTGCTGCATGTTTGATAGGTATATTGCTGCTAATCTTACAGATTTGAAAGGGAAAATGTGAAAGCAGAGGATAATTGGTCAGTTTGTAGCTAGGAGGTGGTACTTGTTTGAGATAGATGCAGATTGTGCTTTTCTCTCTCAGAGCAAAAATCCCAACAAATGATCTGAAGGTGCAGCCGGCACTGGGGTGAGGATGTGTGTGTGTGTGTGGTGTGCCTGGTAGGGTTTTTTTACCAGCTTTTGCAAAGCACAGGCCTTAATGAGTTCCAGGGGGACAGTGGCTTGTCAATCACAATATACTTTTCAAGTAATAGTCATCTCTGCCCCATCACAGAACCACAAGGCATGAAATAATTAGAAAGCCCAGAGTAACTGCTCTGTTTTACAAGAGCAAAATCCTTGTGTGGATCATTTACATAAACTTGTCACTTCCCATTACCGTTCTAATGCAAGCTGGGTGATAATCATGGGACCAGGAAAGGGGAGGTCAAGGTATGATGCTCCTCCATGTTTGAAGCACAAGGTACGCATGTGCCCAGCTTTCCATCCCCCACTGAATTAATGTAAAGTATCTTTTATTTTCCATTAAATAAGAACTATTCATGCTGCTATGGTAGCAGACCATGTGCAGCCTTCTCTTCTTAAGAGAGAGAAAAGGCTTTTGCGTCAAGCCATTGTTAGGGAGAATTCACTTTGAGGAGCATTTCAAAGCTGATCCGATTGGGGAAGGAATAATGTTAAATATTTGGTATGAAATATTTATAAGATGCACACATGAACATCTGACAAAGTAGCCTGGAAAATACACATTCTCATCTTTGACAATTTTAGCACCTTCCCTCTGAATGAGAGGGTGGAGAAAAGGTGTATGCAGAGGGAGAAGTGTGTGTGTGTATAAATGCATCTAAACACTCGCACACGTGCACACTCGGGGCAGACACACTTGCATATGAACGCCTGAATGGGTTGATGGGATTTAAGGCAATCTGCATCTGAATACTGCTTTCCAAAATGGTGGCAATAAGGGCTTGCTGAAGTCTGTTTTAATCATTGTAAAGGAGGAAGCTCTGCACTAATGCCTATCACGAGGGGCATCTGTAGAATGATGGAGGTGACGGCTGCTGCTGTTGTGCTGCTGCTGTTTTCCAGCAACCATTTTGTTGGTCTTCTTCACAACTATTGTCAGGCACATTTTTGTCACATGTAAAGAAGACAGCTTTTTACACAGATTGACTTTCTCCATGCATCCCTGCATGGCTGTTTCATTTCACTTTTATTTTAAAAAATGAGTATAATTAAAGATGTCCGAAGAGCAGATGTACTTATAGGCAACCTGAATTGTTAGGGGTTTTTTACATTTTCATCTCTTACAGATAAAACAAGGCAAAATTTTTTTGGGTTTTTTTTCCAAGGGTCTGGAAAGGTTTCAGAAAAATGGGTTATCACCTCATTCTCAGTCCTTATGACAAGGGATAAAGAGAGAATGTAATGGCTCACTCCTTATGGCAGTCACAGTGAAATGCACAGGGATGGCATACATTAAATAACCAGGATAAAGGAAACCATGTGATCTGCTCTCCTTGTAAGAAGATCTAATAGCTCTCTTTTACAAACCTTATTTCCTTTCCCTTTTTTTCTTTTACCTTTTCTCTTCTTTGCCTTCCCCACTTGTATCAGCTATAGGATGTTGTTATTCTCTGATGTAAATGCCTGTTTGGTTTAGACTGTAAACAGGTTAGAGCAAGACCTTTGTGTCTGTAAATACTGTTTTTACACATCAATGCTATACACATATTAATAGCAATGGTCTTGATGAAATAAAGGACGTATATTTCTCTTCCTATAGGCTTGGAGATTCACTTTCCCTTTAAAAATTGCTAGATCAAATGCTCTGGGCAGGCTCTATGCATTGTACAACATGTTTTTATGTGAGCAGACGGCTCAATAGCAAGGCGGCATCATTTACCCTCGTCTGCCAGCTTTTGTCTTTGAGTGGAAGTCTGGGGCCTGGTGAGAGGTAGGATATGAACTGTGTCCAGACTCTGTTCCTTATCTCTGAGATCACCAAGAGGGAGGGCATTGTTGATGGATTTTAATCAGCTTTTTCTCCCCTTGTGCACAACAAAAGTCTAAATCCCTTTTCAGGCCAGATTGCTCCATTTCGCTGCATGGGCTAGGCAGATTGGAAACATGTTTGTCACTCAGCTTTTCTCCCAACCTAATCAGTAGACACTGGGGTGGTGAGATTTCGGTGCTCAGTGTATCACCCTTTAATCTATGGAGTTGGCCTTTAAAAGCTGTTGAAGCTGTTGCTGCTATGTGTGAGCTGCTGCTGTCTTTCATTTCTGAAGACAGATATAAAATAATGTCAACCACAAGCATAAGCAGAGGGTTTAGCAGGGATTTGAATCTAAAATGTGATACTTAACACTGACCAACTTGCTTTGGTCCAGCAGAGCAGAACCCCTTATTCTGTTATAATAAAGTGTGTTGTATATGGAGATGATGGCAGTGGGATTTACTGCGTCTGTATTTTAGTTCTGCTGCTGAATGGGCCTAAATGGTGAATAACCATAGGCCACAGGAAGCTATGGCTGAGAAAAGGTGGCTTGCCAGATTTGTCTTTCGGTTTCAAAGGTCTTTCTGATAAACCCATAAGCTCACCAGAGTCTTTGCACTGCTGAAGTTCATGGCATGCTACCCTCATCCCTGCCTGGTACCACAGTCCTAGGGGGACACATTGTCACAACAAGCAGGTGTAAAGAAGCAGGTCAGCTCTTGTGAGTTTGCAGAGGTCAGAAGGATGCTAGGAGGGAGAGTTATGTGATAGGTGTGATGAAGGATGCTAAAAGCACTAAAAGAATGTAGACTCCTCAGGGCAGAGGCTGCAGCTCTGTTTACGCACAAACAAGTCTGTATCTGCTTGCACACACACAGCTACTCGTTGTGTTGGGCACAGACTGAGTCAGATATTGACTGAGGTCTCTAGACAAATACAAGATAATTCCTTCCAGGAAAGATATAATTCGTTGACTAGGTATGCAATAATGTTTCTAATTTTTTTCTGCCACTGAAATACTCTGCATGAACTACCTAGCGTCCTCTTGAGCCACATTTACAATCTTCTGTGGTATTGAAAGGTATTGGTAGCATGCAGAATTGCATCTACCACCCCTTGTTTGGCCCATGAGAAGCCAGGTACAGAAGGAACATAGAACTGGGCACTTGCAAAACAAGGATAGTTCAAAAATTCAGCCCAAATGTTCAAACTTAACATTTTTCTGTGAGGATAGGCTGGCTGGGTTTTCAAGAACCCGTTCTGTTTGCTGATAGATGGGGAGGAAGGCTTGCTATTGCTCCTGCCATTCTGGCATCTCAGATTCCCAACATCTTGCCCCGGGGGTGTCAGGTCCCTGCCTGAAGCTCTGATCAATCTGAAAGAATAGGAAACTTTTTCATTTTTTCTTTCTCTTTTCATCATTTAAAATACAAAAGAGTTTTTGAATGGAAGTTCGATTTTCAGCAAGCTTGAGTTCTTTCTTTTTAGTGGTTGTGAACTATGCCAATTGTTTTGTTTAAGTGCAGAATAACTCAGTTTAGTTTTGACTACCCAAGGACAGCAAGAAAAATACCAGTCTTCTTTCTGAAACCCTCCTCTGTTTTTGGGAAAGAACACAATTTTTTCAAGACTTTCCAGATTCTCTTTACCCCTAGTAGAGCAGAAGGAATATAAAACAAAGCATAAAAAGGCAAATTTTCCCAGATGTTTCTACTGATACTGATTGTCCCAGCCCTTATTCCTGCCTGGTTTAATAACTGGGAATGTTTTCAGCAACTTCCAGTATTCAAGTCCAAAATTTCTAATGAGATGGACAAATATCTACAGTAAGAGCCTGTGGCTTCATTGTGAATTAGTCATGATCTTTCTGAAGATGCCATTCCAGTGGGTAAATCTAGAAGTGGGAGCTGAGGCACTCACTCTTAAAGGCCTTTTCCAGCCTAGAAAATTCTATGATTTCCATGCCTTGCTGGATGGGTCAGTAGCAGAGAACAATAGAGATAGATCCTAGGGAGGGTCTCTGAAGAGAGGAGAGGCCATGATGAAAGTGCTAACAACAAGAGAAAAAATGTGAAGGGGTAACCCATGTCTCTTGGAAAAAGAAACTTTCCTGCTGGACATGGTATAGTTAATGGTATAAGTCCAGTTGGCTGATGGGAGAGGTTTTTGACCTTTTCCCTGGTGAACCAAGTGTAAGCAGTCCTTACTGGACAATAATGAGAGGCTGATCCCAGCAATGGGAAGCAGGGAAAGCAGGTGGGCTCCTGGCTGCTGTCTTTGTTAAAGCAAACTTCATACATGCACACGTAGATATGTATTTATATATATTTATAGCCAATTAGTTAAACAAAATTCCTTACAAGCTGAGACTGCACAAAACAAGATTCAATCAAGAACTGCTTTTTTTTCAATTCCCATGTTCAAACAGAAGTCCCTGAGAAAGGAGGGCTGGATATATAACACAGAAAAGTGTAAACTTTTCAAACAGTTTGATTACAGAAGGTTTTAGTTAAATCATCTCATTGATTAACAAAAATTTGGTCTCTGTCTATGTGAATGACTGCTATTTCTGATTGAGTTTGCAATTAAATGGGGAAAAATTACAGAAGAAATTCAGTTTAGGTTATCTGGAATTTTTAACAAAAGTTTTACTTCTGCAGAATAATTGTCTGAGTTTTTTTCCTCAACTAGGATGTAAAAGGATTTTTCTTATTCACGACAAAATTGTGTCAAATGTAACATTTTGTTTGATGGTCCTCTTAAGGAGAGGAAATGACAAAGTAAATGCAATCCCTTTCATCCAAGAGCCTGCTGATTAGGGCCCTTAATTTGTGTGTGGGAGGCCAGGATTACATTTTTTCCTCACCTTGAGGACATTTGAATTGATGTCAGTCAGATATAAGGGCATTGTTTAGGTGGAGCAGAGAGAAGTTCATAACTCCTCTTATTGCTGTAATTTTATTGGGAAAATACTTGAAATATTTTGGAGGCCATGGAGAGAATTATTTTGTGGCTTAGTGCACTCACCTGGGAGGAATAAGATCTGTGCTCCTGGCTGTGTTACACCAACTCCTTATTTTAAGTGTGTAAATGTCTCCTGGAGCAGGGACTGCAATGCTTTTCTTTTTTTCCATCTTTTAGTGATGATGTTTTGCTCACTGAGCCCTTCAGAGCGTTTTATCCTATGTAAAACATACAGGTTGAGCAGGAGAGACTGTGACTGTGTGAGCCCGGACAGGCAGTCTAGCCAGGTGGGTTAATACCTGCAGACTCTGACTCAAACACTGTCCAAGCAAAGGACAGATGATACCCAGGCCAGCCTGATGCCTGAGTGATAGCTCTGCAGCTACCCTGGAAGACTTACAAATCTCGCAACAACTTTTTCTTTCTCTTTTTTTATTTTCACCAGACAAAGCTAAAAATATTGGCCTGATGTTAAAAATAGCTGTGGAAAGATAAGAAACCACAGTTGAATAAAACCTTTGCCCGGTTCTTTTTTTGACATCCTAGTCACGACTGCAGCTTGAAAAAGATGACTAAAAGTTACCTTGATTTCTTGGTTGTGTGCTTAAGAAAGGAAAACTGATCTTCAACAAGACCCTAGCCTTCTTGTCAGATCAGACGGTGTATGAAAAAACATTGGGACTATAAAATGAGTATAGAAGAGAAAACGTAAATGAGCTTTTCATTTACAGGAGGATATTTGTATTTATTTCCCTTGTTTCTTGCATTTGGGGCTGAATCTTGAGGCACAGCTAGAAGAGTAATGATAGCATGATATTAGCGCTGGAAGCATTTTTAATCCGAGATATATCTCAGAGATAGTACCAATAGATGTTTAGTTTACTTTCATTTGAAGTCTGAAGGGAAGGAGGGATATAACACCTGAATTGTATGAAGAGCAATCCTGTGTGGTCAAAGGGATTATCTAGATGAAAAGGACTTTCTCACAACTTTAAACTCTTTTATTCTTTTTCTTGTTTTCTTATTCTGCCTGAATGAAAAGCACTGAGTCGGGTCAATTTTATCACTTTTCCCCTGCTTTTGCACTGTTAGACTTCCTTCTGCTCTCATGTTAGTGCTTACCCTCCAAAGCACAGGTCCTTCCCAGAGTGACTGCAATCAAAAGATTTCCTAGCTGAGAGGGTGCCAAAATAAACTGCTTGAGGTCCCACCTCCCAAGACTTTCAGGAATCCTTGCAGAGACTGATGAGTTAGATTTGGCACCAATTTTGTATTTTAAATGTATTATTTTTCCCCTCTAGGTCATGGATATTTAGACAGATGTGTCCACAGATTTGCAAAAATTAAGGGAATGACAAGGTTAGCTTTGTGTTATGAAAGTGACCAAAAAAACCAGTCATTGCTGCAGCATGTGAGGAAGCCATCGAGGCTCAGCTGCTCTAGGCTGTGATGGAGTTTTTCTTCTTGCTGGTAGTAACAGGCTCTGTTCAACAGAGGTGTTAAGACCCTTATGGCCTTATTCTTGCCAGTATCATTCCTTTACAACAACTTATTATACCTTTGTATTGCCTGAGTTGCTAAAGCATTTGCTTGGGCCTCATAAGAGACTGAACTGGGCATCTGACACCACCTGTGAAAATCCCTCTTATAATGGCTTCACCTCTGCACTTCTGCTGGAAGCACAGCCCGTTCCCTAAGATGAGGTGTGATTCTCACTGCTGTGGATTCAGAGAAGGAAAGCCTTTTAATCCAAGTGTTACACCTGAATGGCTGTTACCCCTGCAGGAAAAGGAAATAAAACCCTTCTCATGGGACCAACAAATAACTCACGAGTCTTTCTACGGAGGAGCAGCAAGAAGCATGTCACCTTGTCTTGTTTGGCTTGGCAGAGCCAGAGTGCTCATAGGAGGTGAAGCTGCTATGACTTGCCTCCCCTGCTCCCAGAGCCACGCAGCCTCTGCTGCCAAAAGCGCTCTTCTGTCATAGCAGTGTGGCAGGTGAGCGTCTGCCAAACAACAAAACACAAACCTCCTAATGAGCAGCTGAGGGTAGGGTGGGGATTCCACAGAGAGACAAATCTATGTCCCTCAGGAGATCTGGTGCAAACCAATCAGTATAAGAAGTATTTCACTGCTAATTAAGTTTTGATCCTTTGGCTTCACTTAAAACAGTTGGTGAGTATATCAAGTTGGAGAGCAGGTGCTGACTGGCTTGAAAGCACTGGTCCATCAAATCAGGTAAGGGTTTTATATTCAGAAACTCCCCTAGAAGGGAGACTGTAACTTGCTAAGTGATAGATATAACCAGACCCTTTCAAGTATAATGCATTATTGACAGAGTTATAATGCTTGTGACTTTTATTTCCCCAAACACTTGCAAAATTCCCCTCTGTTCTGAAAGAGCCTCCTCTGTCTCATGTTCTGTCCTCTTCATTTGTGTGTATGGAATGAATGCCAAAGGAGATATATAGCCAGGTGCAGCTTGGAAATCCCAGTTGCTTCTGGTTTTCCTGCCTTGATTTGGAATCCAAATTCAAACAGGAAAATCTGATTTTAGAAGACATGCCACCTCCGTTCCAATGTCTTCAAAAATTCCAAAGGTTAAGAGCAGAAGAAGGTTGGATACATAGTATGTCTTCTCCCCAAGTGCCAGAATATTTAGAAAAATGTTCACCCTTTATTAGTAGCTTTTAGGTATTCTTGACTGACCAGAATAAAGGAAGGCCCAGCAAATGTGCAACTGAAAAATAATTAGCTGCATATGAAGAGAGGAACTGAGATGGAGGTCATTAAAAATTTGGGTTATGTTTTCCTGTGTCTGAAAAACTTCTTCATGATCTCTGTGCTACAGAGAACGGCAAAGCAGATTAAAAGAAATAAAAGCTGTACTATGCCTCCCTACTGATACATCTGCCTGAGGACTGAACACAGAATGGCACATACTTGCAGCAGGTTGTGGTATGGCCAGCTCCACTTGTTCCAAATCGTAAGTTGCTTGAAAGTTCCCTTTTCTTTTTCTTTTTTTTTTTTTTTTTGGTCATTTTTCTCTGAAATTTGGGTGTCTAATTCTCATTTTTTAGAAAAATAAAAGCTTTCCAGTGTCACAGTACTTAATTTTCGGGGCCAAAAGGATTCTTCACCCACCTTATCAGTTGAATGAAAGGGAAATTTAAGAGACAGAAATATATTTGCAGTTAGAGAAGTCATTCTTTTAGTATTTCCCATTGCATGGTAGGTGAACTGGAAGTAAACAAGCACTTATTAGAATTTCTGGTGTGTCTTCAAATTTGTGCTGTTCACACTGAGAATTAGAACCTGCTAATGTACTGGTGATCGATACTGGTAGATGGACTTCCTTCATCATAGTAAGGTTTGGAGTAGGGTCTTCCCTCAAGTGCTGTGGTAGTGGTGCAGTTACCAGCTTGTTTCCAGCCTTATGGAATTTGGCAGACAGCTGACAGTAGGAAATTTCTTAGAAAAGGCAAAAGAAGTGGCACAGGGGTATTTTCCTCCCCAATAACTTGCCTTGTCCTGAGAAATCTTTGCATGGCTTTCTCTCTCTTACTGTTGAGTAGTGGCCTTCAGTGGCTCAAGATGTGTGGTGCCCTCAACACTTTAAGAGATTTTTCATACTACAGTCCCTGAACAGTTAACATGAGGCTAGTGGGACTGTTGTATAAATCAATACATTTTTTGGATGTAATTGGAGGCAAAATTTCCCCCTGCAACTGATAAGTTAAGTCTGGTGTGCCTTGCACTGAGCAGCAGATCCATGTTCTTTAGGCTCCAACAGTAATGTGTCAGTCAACAAAATCTCTTATGCTGATTTTGTAGTGGGAACTCTTTGTGTCTGCACCTCAAACATAGTCCTTTCCTACCTGAATAAAGAAGTCTTCCTAACCAAACAGAAATAGTGAAAGGATTTTGTTTTTTATCAACAGATCTGTTGTAAACCATCTGTTAATGAGTTATGACAGCTACACCTGCTGAGGAGTGTTTCACTGAGTCTAAATATCGTGGGTAAAGAAAGTTGCTTAGTGTGTTGCATGGATAAGAAGTGGTTGAAGTGTGGTGTGACAGGTATTACAACATATGGGCGCATATCCAGAGCAACCCTGTATATATCACAAAAAACATGCATCAGTGTATGCCCATTGTTATGTAGTACCTCTGACATAAATGTGTGAAGATTTTCTGAAGAAATTGGACTTTTCATTTGCTCTTAATTTGGAACAATGGGTGATTGTTAATAGTGTAAACCCGGAAACAGAAGTTGGGAAGGAAATAAGAACATAAGATTGTGGCTTTCCAGTCAAAATGCATTTGTGATGGCAGTTCTCCATCCTGCCATAGTCCTTTTGTGAGGGTGAAGGAGTGAGGATGAAGACTGCTTAGGATTAGTCTCCCTGGACTTGGTTGTGGGGTGTGGTGATTTGAACATGAGGCTGTAGTTAAGGAATGCACCTCTTCCAATCCATCTCCTTTGAGGTAGCACCCAACTATTTCTACCCACAGAGCACCATTGCCTCTGTTCTCAAGGCCCTTTTAGCAAGGGGAAGCTAGCATGAGAGGTCATGGAGCAAGAGAGAGGATTGGTGTCAGCTTCTGGAAACAAAATACATGTGAATTAGGAGCCCTCAATCTTGTACACAACTACTGAAACATGTAAAGTGATCTGGGCAAGCTCAATGAAGGCATCTTCTGAGCATGATCTGCCAGTCTACTGTCCTTTTTCAGCACTGCCACCTCACAACCAGTAATCTACAGTGCCTTGCACTGTTTCTGGTTGCTGGAGACCCTCTTAGATCTAGTTTAAGTTAGCGAGTCTACTCTAATGTGAAAGGGGTAAGAAGGCAGCCCCAAGTTTGCTTAGTCTTTTCCTCTTTTTCTTCATTCATACATTTGGTAGAGCTTGGTTGAAATGGTGAATTAGTGTCACAGGCACTATTGCTTCCTCAAGTTATTAGCACATGAGTCCAAGTTTTGGAATGTCTTAAGACCAACCCATTAAACCCAAATTCTAGCCACACTGAGTGGCTCAGCCAATGCTGTGTCACATACTGTCAGCAGAAATAAGGCAGAAGTTATGCTCACACATTTCTGCGTTCAAAGACCATCTCAAATGAATCCACTGAATTATCTTCTATATTAGATTCTCCTGCATGAGGTCAAAAAATCCCCATGCATTCAAATTAGTTTTAGGGGCCACTGTCTTGCCTAGCTAATACTGCCTGAGTCATTTGATGCTAATCAGGGTGCGGATAATTTCCTGTGGAAGAATTGCAGATGCTCTTCAAGTACCAAGAAATAATTTTTGAATTGTGTTTTTTTTTAATTCCACTCAAGTTTGAAAATAGTGTTTGAAGCTGATGTGCTGGAGGAGGCAAGCTAAAATTGTCTCAATTCTTCCTCGCTTTAAATGCAGCCCTTTCCTTGAAAGGGGAGGAAACCCCACACATGGATGTACTGCTATCATTTCTTGGATAAGCCTGACTAGCCTGAAAAAAATGTTGATGCAATCAGCACTGTCCTTGCTGTTGCCTTCCGGCCTCTCTGGGATGGATATATAGCACCTCCAAGATATGGCAAATGTCAAGTTGCTTACTAGGCCACGTCCCCATGTCTGAGCTTGGAGCTACCAGCTGGCAGCGGCAGCAGCCCCGTGCAGTCTGGGTGGTTGCAGCAAACAGCTTTGAAGTTCTGCCTTTCAGCTATCTCCTGTTGCATGCAGCTTGTGATACATGAGTCTATGTCCTGCAGCTGTCTCTGTTTAAGTCAGCAGGTGTTTGAAGCAATGCTGGCCACCCCAGGGAAAGGGGCAAGAGTTGAACAAAATGTTCATCTTCAATTAAACTATTGGAATGCCAGTGCAGAGTCTGATTCCCTGCCACTTTCTCCTCTAAAACCATGTCTGAACTTTTTAATAGGAAAGAGCAGAGGCAGCTGTCAAGGTCTGCTAGTCCGTTCAAGTTTGAACCAAAGGGAAAAATTAGTAATGGTCTCAAATGGTTTGTAAGGGGGAGAAGCTGAGTTTTAAGCAGTGATTTCAGCAAGCTCCAGCTCGCCTTTAGACTACTGTCTTCAGTTTGAAACTTTGCTGCCAAATATGTTAGAGGAAACCAACAGGGTAATATCCAGGAAGCTTAACCAGCAGAAGGGGTTAAAAAAGTTTCCTTGCAGTGAGCTAAATTCAGCTCCGGTGTAAGTGCAATTCCTTCTAATGTCAGTTCTGAAGCTGTGCTGAAGATGGGTTGAAACCAGCAGTCCAGGTCTTCACCTTGAATTGAGTGATCTGGTTGTCTTCACCAGGAAAGACTTAAAAAGATAAGCTAGAGGAAAATATGACCCACCTGGCTGCTGCACCCATGTAGTCCTGGGCTGAACTTGCTCAATTATCTCTTTTTTTGGTCTTTCTTGCATATCAAGTATGGCTGTCTGTTTGGAGCCACAAAAAAAGCAGTAACAACAGACTTTGACACCTGTGTTTCCTCCAGCTGTGAGTCTCATCTCTTTTTTCTACAAACAACTTTATCCGCTTCAGAATGTGGGACCAGTTCTCAGAATTACAAAGGCTGCTCTGCAACAAATGGTCTCCTATTTTGGTTTATCTGTTCAAACGTGTGCTTTTTAGTCTAACTTCACTGTTTCTATGAACTTTGCATGCTGCGGGGTATGCTCGCTTATGGAGTGAGCTTGATACGAATTGCATAAGAAAACAATTTACAGAGCAGCCTCATATGTTTAAATCCATGGTTATGTTCTTAAGGATCTGACTTTTTCCTCTCCCTTACCAGCTGTCCTCTGTTAGTGACTAGTGCTGATAACAGCCCTGTTGAGAAAGCAAATGGTAGAAAGCAAATTGCTTCTTAAAAAAAAAAAAGGCAGTGGGGGGAGTGCAGAAGTAAAACAGAAAAGAAGGTCAGAAAAAGTTATTCTAAAATACAATCTTCTGTTAAGCCTGCATAACTAGACTGGCAATCTTTGATATGGCTGGAATCATTGCCACTGAAATGAGCAGAAAGTTTTGTTGTCATTCACAGCAGAAGAGTAGCAGAGGAATTTATGGTATGAAAGCTGTCTGTCTTCTAGTGCATCTGTATACACCATGTGCTGGGCCACTTGGCAGGCCAGGAGATTGTGTAAAAAAAAAAAAAATCTTGGAAAGTCTGCTGTCTTTGTTTAATATATCAGAAATGCTATTCTTCCATAACCAGAGCAGCAGCTTGGTATCAGAATTTTTAATAGAGGGTATAGAATATACCCAGGAGAAATGAAAGCTGTCCTGTTCATTTCATGAACTTTCAAAAGGATGCTGAGGATAGAATCAGAATGGTCTGGTGAGCAGTAACATAAGAGTAATTTCTGATCCACATCTTTTTCTGTAAAAAGTGTTTTATGTTTTCAAGAAAATTAGCCAATCCAAATAAAATTGCATTGTATGGACTTTGCCTGTTGTATTGCAGCAGGAAAAAAATAGTGAGGATAGAAGAAAAGTCTGCAATGCTCCGGAGGGTGTAGTCATGAAGCCAGGAATGTGGTATGTAGCTTTGAAAATCTAACCCTTCATTTCCGACACAGAATGAAATTTAGGTCATTCTGATCCACCTGCTTCCCTTCAATGGGTCTGAGAGAGGAATTCTGTATGGGTAGACACATCTCCCAATCTAGATAATTAATTATATTCATTTATTTTAATTTAATTCAAACAGGAATAATTTTACATCACAAATTAATTTACACTATTTTATTTTTTTTGGTGTTCGTGTTTAAGCCAGCTGGAAAGATCAAATAGACTTGTTCATTTCTCTCCTCAGTTGTAGTTGTTTTTCAGTCTGCTTCCTGTTCAAGTTTTTATGCACATTAGAGTTTGCTTTTTATTTACACTCTACTGTATATTTTCAACAATATTACTTAAACCATGTCTAATCCTGCAAACTTCTTTCATGCCATTTGTGGTCTGCTGGACTTTCCATTCTCTTTCATAATTATTTGGAGCCTTAAGCATGAATTGGTAACTTCAGATGTGCAAAAGAGCTCACTATTCTGGCTAGGACATTTTTCATTTGAGATATGTCTGATCTGTAGGACACAATTTTATAGGCCAAATACCCAATTTATAAATATGAACAGATAGCAGGTGATTAAACTTGGAGGACTGCTACATCATTGTTTTGAGAATTAATAGGCAGCCTGGGACTCTGATAAGCCAGCCTTTAAAATGCTTTGTTCTACCAAATAAAAAAGGGTGATCCTGATAGTTTCTCAGTCACTTCTAAACCACCGCTTCCTGTATTTTGACAAGAAGGAATCTAAACCTTGCAAATATACTCTATTTAACCTGGAATATTTGTGCATATATAATAATAATAATCTTATTCCCAATCTGTATGCATTTTATAGTCCCTTTGTATTACTTTTGTATTACTTTCATATATAAAGTGCAAAACACATACCAAGTTGAAAAATGTAATTGCAAAGACCTATGGTCTTTATGTGACCATGTTTTAAATGGTTTTTCCCACAACAAACAGAACTAATTTGTCAAAAGATATTATGAGAATTTTTTCTACAATGGGTGCCTCAGGTAAGCCTATACTTAAAAAAAATATTGGGTTTTATTTTGACAGACATGGTAAAATTATCTCATTACACTCAGTCTCAGAAAGCCTCCACAATTTCATGTAGTCTGTCTGTGACTTATGTAACATGATCAGAAAAATATTGAGTCCAGTTTTTTTGAAGTTCATTAGCTTTCTTCTCATTTTAATTTTGTAGGACTTTCATATAAGGATGGAATAGCTGTAAAATACCATGTTACAAAAAAAGGGCAATGAAACTATTGTAAATTACTATTTTTGCCTGTGTTTCTGACTTCTCAGCTGGTTCTGCCCATCTCTAATAGGCAATGGTATTGAGAGCTGTGCACTTGCCTCTGGGTCTGTCGTAAGGCTTGGCTGGAGCTGGACCTTCTGAGAATTGGCACAGCACAATTTCACATGCTGCAAAAATTATTTCTTGTGCTAATCCCTAGTGGCATTTACATATTACACAAGACCCTCTTTAGAGAAGAAAAAAACCAACATTTTCTCTTGACCATAGTTAATGTACTGTAAATCTGTGAACTGTTGGATCTGTGAGCCACATCTCAGGATACTTTTTCCTCCAGAAAAGGACTTGGAACAGCAGTGTGCTCTCTGTCACAAAGTTCTGATGTGGTTAAAACATTTGTTCTAGGCTCTAGAGGTCTGACTTAGAATTTCTGCTCATCTACTGGTTGCCTTGTAACTAGATGTTAGGACACTACAGGAACAGAAACCTAACACAGGTTATCTGTGAAAGACAGAAAATTCAAGAGTTTAAGGACACCCATTCTACCTCTGTCTAAGGGTTCATTGAGCCCTCCATCCAGGTGGTTACAAGAAGTTGCACAGGGAAGAATAAAAGTAAGGAAAGAAATATACTTCCTCCGAGTACACCCCAATTTCCATTTCATAAACCTGATGTGTGGTTTTTTTACTATTTGATAGCCCTAAAATATCAGTTTCTTTGAACTTCTGGTACAGGTTCCTGTCAACCTGTGCAAACTTTTTCCATCCACAATATCCTTTTGCAATAGAACAGACAGAACTGCTGTCTTTTATTTTTCCTGAGCCTTGTTCTTGCACATTTCATGTTGTGTCCCCTAGTTTTTGAGCTGGAAGACACAGCACACAGTCAATTTTTATCCATTTGTTCAAAGACACTCTTTAATTTGTTGACCTCTGTCATGCATTACCTGTCCAGGTTGTCTTTTCTTCAGGCTGACAAGCCTTAGCCTGCTCAGCTGTCCTTTCAATTGCATACAATGGTGGCTGTAATTCTTTTTCTCTAGTGGGAATTCTGGAGATGATTTGGCAGCAAAATCATGTCTGTGTCTGTATATATATTTATAAAGACACACACACACACACACACATATATATATATATATATAATACAGTGAAGGTTTGAGAACAATACTATGCAACACAAGACTAGTAAAAAGCTGGAGCCCTGAAAAAATGCCCACTGAGGGCAACTGTGTAACCAAGCAAATGCCCAAAACCTCTGTAAATGCATTTATTGAACTTGTTTCTCAAATGGTCTATTTTCTTCAGTCTTGTTAAAGAAAACAAAGGCTGAATCTCACTGCTGCACAATGACTTCTCACCACTTGACTCACAAGTGAAATCACAGGTCAGGTGAGGTGTCCAGGCCTTCTGACTTTCTCCTGCAGGCTGCTTGTATGCTCAGGCTGAGTGCATCATGTACATCTCTGTGGCTTCGGGGACAGCTGGGGAAATGCTCACTGAAGGCTTTGAAACACATGGTAAACCTGTGATGCTTGACTTGGTGCTAGTACCTGTCATGTTCATGCTCTGTGAAAAGGCAAGCAAATTCAGAAAAATGTTACAGAGGCTCTGAAGATCCAGTCTCCTCCCCACTGACCCCAAGGTAAACATCCCCCTGATTCCTCACTTGGGCTTATCATTGTTACCTTTACCTGAGCTGTGAAACCTATTGCTTTTGCACTGAGGGGATAGCACAACCCAGGGCACAGAAAGTGTGAGAAAACCTTCAACTTACACATGTTATATGTAATGACATAATGGTGTTCTTTGCTAGGAACTACAGAAAATCATGATGTTCTATTTGTTTGGTTGGGTCTTGTGGGGTTTTTGGTTTGTTTGGTTTTTTTACCATTCCTGGCTGCTGAACTGATGTTTAGGTAAGGTAGTTCATAGCATTTGCAACCCAAGTGAAAGAAATCTAGACCCAGCATGGGCAGTAGGATAGAGAATATCCCATTGCAACCTAATGGAGCAAATGAATGCCTGTTCTTTGACAAATAAATTGGGTTTTGACAGATAACTTTGCTTAGACCTCTATTGAATTAATCTAATATAATAAAGGTATTTTTGTTGGTGGATTTGGCTAGGAAGAGGCTGTATGCATGGAAGGAACCCTTAAAGCGAGGAGCAAAAGCCTACTGGTGAAGCAGACAAAATGGGGCTGATGCAGACTAATGGAAAGAGTGAAGCTCTTGTAAGGACTAGGGTAAGTCCCTGGCTGGCAGCTAGAGAAAAATCGTGGCACAGCCTGAGAAAATCTTCTCAGCCTTGGCTCCTTATGCTGGTGCTCCTATAGGCTGAAGGAGTTTGGTTTTTTGTGCTTGTTTTCCCAGTCTTTGTTGAGAATCACTTGGATGGGTTTGGAAAATGGGAATCAGCTGCTCATTTCAGGACTAGGGTGTAGCAAGGAGCAGAGGTGCTTGAGTAGAGTCTAGTTTTGCCTGCTTTCCACGTGTATTTATGCAGCCATCTCTGTCTTGCTTGGTTCTGAAGCTGTTTTTTTCTAAGATTACAAGAGGCATCCCCTCTCCATTACATGAGTCTCACTTATTTACAAACTATATGTAAGGTTCTGCTCTGCTAAAACAGGGCAGAAATAAAAAGAAAAGTATTTCTGTGGTTTTTAATGGAACCTGCTCCAGTGGTTCTCTTTTTTAAAAAAAATTTTCTTTTTTAGAACCAAATTACAAATATCTTAGTAATTTGCTGATTTGGGAGTGCAGCCATGCTGAAATCCTCTCATCCTCTCCTCCTTCTACCTTTGCACAGACAGAATGAACAATGCTGTGTATTTTGTCAACAAGGTGATAGATGCAGAAACTAGTTAGGTGCTTAAATATTTTGGTAACAGGGTACCAGATGAACACAGAAGATGGTGAGATTATTTTTGTCTCCTTTTTTTCTTAAGTTCTCATTTTTTATCTTTCTTCCTACTTATGCACCATGATTTGTGTGCCTGTAGGCTGCCTAAATCCAATGTGGTGGTCAGTGGAGATGAAGCCCTATCAGATCAGATAAATGCTTCTCCCTCTACTTTGGTGACACATTTCTGAGCTTAGCTCAGACCAGCTTTTCTGTCCATCAAAGAACTTTGCTCAAGATGCAGATGAGGAACAATCATAGAGTCCACTCTCGTGACTCTGATGGAAAGGCTATAAATCTCCAGCAGAGGATCACCAACAAACTAAAGAAGGGCTACTTAATGATGCATGAGTTTGCCCAGGTGCTCAGTCACTGCTGAAATGCTTTTGAATCTCTGTGCACAAGCACTCAGAGTTGCTGTGGGAGTGGTACGGACTTTCACTGCAATGCTCCTGTGCTCCCTGTTCATGGCAATTCTCTTCTTAGAAGCCTTGAGAAGAAAAGCATCAAGACAGTGATGCTTTTCTGCTCAAGTCAGAGATGCTGACTTTGACTGATCCTCCTGAGCTGTTTTTGATCAAACACAGTCTTAAGCCCATGGCCAGGAGTCTTAAAAAAACCCCCAAAACAACAAAAAACCAAACCAGAGATCTCTTTTAGAAGTAAAGATCCTCTGTACTAGAGATCTGTCTTCTAGTAAAAATATACAGTCTCACAATTTTACCTTCCCCTGCAGTGGAATGGTTTCAGCTAAGGAACACAACCTTTCACAATACTCAAATAAATTACGTAAAAATACAAGCCTATGTGTTTTTTATCTCCTGCTTCTGTTTAACAATAACCCTGCATATGACTCTTTTTGTTGGCAAACTGCTTACAAGAAGGCTGCCATTTCTGTTGCTGACATATCTCTTACTTTTTACTCCTCCAGACTGCACAGCATATTTAATTAAATTTTGCAGCTTTGGTACGAAGTTTAGGAAAAGACAATGATAATCATGGGGAGAAAAAGGAATTCTTTTAAAGTCAGCTTCATTAACTATCAGGCTATAGAGTGAGGGTCACTTTGCCCAGACTGAAATAACTGGATCGGTCTAATTGCATTTTGCTTGAATTATTGCTTTATTTCAAACACGTTATGCTTTGTTAGTGATTTAATATGACTGCAAGCACAAATTAATTATACCTGGTAGTTAATTGTAGGAAAGCTATGATGATCAATGTTTATGCCTTTTTTTTTAATGTCTACCTTTAGTATACATACTTGGATCAGCTCCCTCCCAATCACGAATAAATATTTTCTGCTTATATGTTCCCATGCAAATTGGATTAATTTTAGCATATTCATGGAAGAAGGATATCACTGCCTACCCTCAATATTAAGCTAGCTGAACAAGCAAAGGTTGGGGTATTTTTTTCCTGCATAAGTAGTGAATGAATGAGACAGACAGAAAATTCAGCACAAGTTTGCTTATCCCAAATGGTTTGGGGGCATCCAGGGTATTTGGAGAGATGGAGGTAAAGTCAATCAAAGAATTGACAGAGAAAAGCGACTCTTCCTGGGGCCCTAACCTTGAAGAGTTTCAGTTAAGCACTGCTCAGCTAAATGAAATGGTAATTGAATAAACAGAGTGGTGGATGTTTGAGTCTGGATATGGACAGAACTCCACACATGCCTGTAAGGTTTTCTTTTACATTTACAGCATCTCACGCAGCCTTTGTGTCTGCTCTGACACCATGCAACCACCTCACATTCTGTGGTATAAATGCACCACAACTTTGACATCAAAGATTCTCCTTTCTCCCCATTTAATTATGTGTCATTTTGGATCTATTTTTTTCCCATGGGGCTGTAAGGACAAAGGAGCTATAGCTTTTCTGTATGTCACCAGCCACGCTCAGTCCCTGCACACCTACTCTGGGAATGTTGGGAACTGATCCTGTGTGGTGCTGACTCTCTTCTTGTAAGCAAAAGGTAACTTTTTCCCAGAGCTACATCCTGATGGTGCCCTTTAAGTTGTATCCTTTTCAGGGGTTTGCTTCTCTTTTCCCAGTTCTCCTAACAATATGGGTGGGTCATCTCTTACTGGGAACTGCACAGTTGAGAAATCCTCAACATTTGTCTGCAGAACTGAGTTGTGGAATAAGCCTTGAAGTGGAAAGCCTTTTTAGTCAGAGATGTGACTTCTGGCTTTTTTTTTTCTTTGGCAGATTGATCGGTTGTAGGAATGCTGTTGCTTCTGAGACAGCAAGTTGCTGAGGACTTGGACATTGTTTTTGTGCTGTGGTACAGTATCAGGAACAATCTGTAGACAAAGGCACAGGGGTCAGGCAATGCCATAGCGTAAAAGTCAGTAGCCACCTCTGTAAGCTTTGTACTGTGGGGACTCTTAGTATTCACTTTTTATTGACTGAGAAAGGCATCATCATGCAACAACCTTTTGGGTGTGCAGCACTTGGATGAAGTGGTGTGCATAGGAGTTTTAGGGTTCCACCTCTGGGCCATCAGGATTCAAAAACCTCAGCCACCATTCTCAAAATACCTGAGAAAATACTGGGATTTTTGTATAATCTCTCAGATTTACCCTTTCAGTTGTTAAGGCAGCTGGATACAAACTGTATTTACTTGGTTCCTGATGTCTTAGAGGATACAAGACCTCTATGTTAATGGAAGGAAGGACAGGAACAAATTCAGATTTTGATTTTGAGTCCCTTAGATTTGATCTTTGACACCAAAACAAAAGATCAGTCCTTCTCCTGCTCCTGTGCTGAGTTGCCAGTGCATTGCTTCCTCGCCTGTAGGATAGGATGATACAGATCTGAATGATATTGAAAAGCTCAGCAATGAAATGGTCACCATATCATAACTTCCAGCTCTCCTCAGACCAGCAAATCCAACATCTCTATATGAGCATGTGGACACATACATGTAGATGATCCAGCTCCTCCAGTGTGTCCTGTGCATGCCTGCCAGGAGACTCAACTGCTTCCTGTGATGTCTGTGCCTCTGAGCTCCTGGGATGCATCAGAGGCTTGTGTGATACAGAGTTGGTTTTTGCATGGTTGGTGGCCGTTTGTCTGAGATTTCCAGATGTTACAGCTGCTAATTGTCTGGAAATCTGGTGGAATACGGCCCAAAGCAGTTGAGTTGGCTGGTGTGAAATGGCTTTTACATGTCTAATTAATTTTGTGTGCATGTAAAATGTCTTCCTGTGTAAAGAGGACTAGGAAAAAAAGTGTGAGTTATTAATAAAAAGGCTATAAATGAGAACTCCAGATCTTAATTTTCACATTTTTGTATCAGTGCTACTATTCTATCAATGTGCAATAATGAATATTCAGCAAGTGTACTTGTATTTACATGACATCTGCAACACTTTAATGTTTTTTGTGTATGTTAAAATTCAATTGCTGACTTTGTTTCCTTTCTGTCCCACACTAGATGAGATATATAGTGTTGACCCAAAGAAGCACAGCAGATCTTCACTGATTACCATTCCAAGTGACATAGGGAAAAAAAAGAACTATGAAGAGGCCAGTGACATGGACATTTCTGCATGAATTGATAAGGTAAAGGAAATGTAATTAATTGAATGTTTATACAATCAGGATAGGATGGAACATGAAGGTACAAATATTAAAGCTCTGATAGCAGAATGGGAGACTGCCTGAGAAGTGATGAGTTTAGAGCATGGTGGAAATTTTCTAGTCAGACAGAAGTGTAACACTGTGTGACTTCATGGCATTCTCTAAGATGTTAACCGTAGTTGGAGATATGGGCAAGGAAAAGTAAAATATAAACAGAGAATGTCACAGTAAATATAATTGGGAATGCTCTGCAGTGTCACGTTCTGCCATTAACAATTCAAAGAAACTGATGATAAGTTGGAGACAATTCAGGGAAAAGATGAGATTGCTCAAGGAGAAAAGCTCCTGTACCATGTATAGGAACTCTGAAACTCACTTTATAATTTACCAAAAGGCAAATAATGTGAATTATCTTGGTCAGAGTCTTCCAAGACCTAATGTAGTACAAAGTTTGGAAACAGACTCTTCTGTTTGGTAAAGAATCTATCTGCTGGAAATTGAAGCAAATCACATTTTAACTAGTGAAAATGTGTGTATTTCTAACCGAGAGGGTAAATATACATGGGAACATGTATTCTTAATTGAGAAACAGACTATGCAATTCCTTAAAAACAAGAAAATAAATTGGCACCATTGCTTTGGAAGTAAAACTAAGGGGAGTATGGTCGCCTGTGAAAGGGGACCCATTCCAATTTCACAAGAATGCTAATTCAGCTGAGCTAATTTATCTTGACCAAAAGTATACAAAACAAGAGGACTTTTTCTAAATTTTCTACTGCCTTAAAAATTCCTGTAAATATTTAATGAATTAGTGCAGTTTGATGTTTTTGAGTATTTTGTGCATTACCACCACAAAGTATTGAATTATGATAGGGTTTTGATAAGCCATGGGATTTGGTCCAGGTGTGTCCTGTAACTGTCTCTTTGTGGCCAGCATTTCCCACTGGATCTTCAGCCACAAGGAAAGATTTTTGCTGGTGCCTATTGTTGGTAGGTCATTGTGAGATCCTGATATTTAGAAAAGAGGGTAAATATTGAACTGAAAAATCCTACCCTACATTATTCTGGAAGGACGTTGTATTCAAAAATAACTGTTTTCAGGGAGAGGTTTAGCAAGTGCACATTCAAATTTTTTGTGGGGGAGATCAAGAAATGTTATTTTAGACATGTGGGAACCATAATTTCAAAGAAATGTGGGGGTTTCTTTGAGTGCAGTTAACATGATGTACATGATAGAGATGCAAAACTAAAGAATTTAGAATCATCTGAGAGAAAATTAAAATCTCATGAAGAAACTTTTCATAGTCTCTCTCTTTAAAAGTAATCAGTTTAAAAAAGGAAATGTGTGTTTTAAACCACATTTTCTAATGATCAGTCATGCTGACTTCTTCAGCAGTCTGCATATGGAATCAGAGATTGTGCATTGTATTTTAGGAAACTGTAAAAATATGTTGGAAAGGGGTTGTGAACATAAGGCAGAACCATGTTTTCTGTGCTCAAGTCTATTGCACCTTCAGAGCTGATATGCAAACAAATGCTTTTCCTGGTACGCTGGCCTTGAAAATGCAGTCTGGATCAGAAATTCAAAGAATATTTTCTCTTTCACCTCAGCCTTATTATCTTGTTCCTCTTCTGTCGAAATAGGGGAGGAAGAGGTGAAAAGGCTGATTTTAAAAAATTTAAAAATACTGAGACAGTAATTAAAAATTCTTCTAAGTAAAACCAACTGTCCTGCAGAGAAATCAGCCATACTTTTCCATGCATTTGCAGTAGAATGGTTGGGCTTGCATTAACTTCTATGATCCCTGGCATGGATTAATCAAAACTCCCTGCTAGAAGTGGCTGATATTAGATGTGGGCATGCCCTGCTGTGCAGCTGGCAGTTATCAACATGTATTTGCCTGGTGTACTGTTCTATTGACAGTCTGCTTTCATCTTTCATTTTATCAGACTGCATTGTTTTCCAGAATCTCAACAGGATATTCAGTGGGAGACCCTCTGGTCCGGAGGGCTGTGGTGTGGGCATCCTCAGTGGGAACTTCACTGCTGTCAGGTGACTACTGTCACCCTGGGAGCTGTTTTTGAGATCACTTCTGTGGCCGCAAGGGTTAGAAAGTTTTTGTAGTTGTTCTAGGGTGAAGAAGAGTATGTAAAGTAACTAAGGGCCTCTAAAGAGGAGGAGTGGAAAGGAGACATCAACTATCACAACATTCACAACAAAATTATGCAGGGTGACCATGCTGCTTGCTCTCACTGTAGAGATTGGCTGAACCTGGGAATGACTGTGATTTCTGTTAAAACAAAAAAAAACTTGAAAAGAAAAGAGAGAAGAGAAGAGAAGAGAAGAGAAGAGAAGAGAAGAGAAGAGAAGAGAAGAGAAGAGAAGAGAAGAGAAGAGAAGAGAAGAGAAGAGAAGGGCAGTTCAGCCTTTTCCAGGCTGAGATAGAGCTTGTATTCCTTTCCACTTGCCATGTTTTTTTGTCTGTGCACGTGGGTAATTGCATTGTATACGAGCAATCTTGCTCCGCTCTTTTTGTCAGGCTACTGAGCATGTTTTCCTCCTCAGTGGCAATGCTTCTACTCCTGGAGCTGCTTGTGCATTAGCACTTGTCACAGAGGGAATGGCTTAATTCCACTAACAAGGCAGAGGGGATAGCATGCCTCTGACTCCAGCTCTGTGTTTTTGTTCAAATGAATGCATGCTTTCCCATTGATACACCTGCCCATCAGATAGATTCCACCAGGTCTGGGCTTGACCTATTGTTCCACCAACAATATAGTCAATTCAGTAGTTAATGCATGCATGAGATGAAAGCTGAAAACAAATATCTCTGGCAGATATCGTGCATGTTTTAGTATTCTGCTTGCTACAAAGTGAGCATACTTTACAGTATTCAAGTTAGAAGTTGTAGGAGTTAGCACAATAATTTTCAATGCCAAAGGTCATGTCTTTTAATCTCCCATGATAACAAAACAAGGTTAGCCCTTATGAGAAGAAAGTGACATCATTTTGCCATGGTAAATGAGCCTTTAGACAGGTAGAGTTCAACTCATTGTTGGCACCAAAATGCACAGCAAGAGATAAAATTTTAATATATACTTTTGGATCAACATGAATAAAGAAGAATAAAAAAGCAGGCAAAAAATATCAAATTGGAGGTAGTTAAGGTTAGACTTACATGATATTTCAAAGCATGAATTTTAATATGTTTAAAATATGACTGTTCCTTTATTCTCAGAATGTGCGTTAGATTTTGAATGTGGAACAAGATCTCTGCCTTTTTTCAGAAGCTGCATTCTTAACAAATTAGTCTTAAAATGAAGCTGTTTAATGAAATTGCTTTTTAACTGCTGTATAAAACCATTAACAGATGACCATACATAATACAACCTAACACTGCAAGGTAACAAGAGCTCTGCAAGCCTTATGCAGTTTTGAGTTTTTCCACTTGAAAATACAATGGGTTAGGCACAGTCTTTGTTGCAGGTCAGTGACACTAAAGCACAACTCTTCTGGCTCAGCCTCAGCTCTGGGAAGTTCAGGGTGTTTTGCAGTGAGCAGCAGGTGGGTGAGTAAGGCGTACACTGCAGGGCAGATTGCACAGCTGTAAGATGTGGAATTCCCCTCAAAAGGCTCGGCACATCTTTGAAAAGGAATTCAGCACTGAAATAAAAAAAATATTTCTGGTGCAAGAGAAGAAAATGGGCTTTGGTTAGTTTCAGATTAACTCTTTTTGTGTTTATTTTGTCCTCATCTCCCTCTCTTTACTCCTTTTTCCCAAGAGATGGTCTTCAAGAGAGAATACAGGGGAGTTTTCATGTTTAAAAGGTGGTACTGGACAGTTGGAATAAACTCTTCAGTGCAGCCTGCTTCTTGTAAACACAGAGCCTACTGGAAGGTAGTGCATCTGGAACACTGGATTCTGCAAACCCCATGTTTTCTCAGCATCTGTTAGGAAATATGTTCATTAGTTATTTTAGAATTCTAGAAATAATTATTTTTCATTCATATATTTTGTGGATGGTGGCTAAACAGTGCACAAATTAGGAAGAATGGCTGCAAGACATTCAATGCTCCATGCTCTAAAGGAACTTGTGAGTTTGCAGCACCTAGCAGGATTTGTCACCGAAAAGATGCTACACAGTGTTTTTACTTATTAATTCATTGGCTGCATGAATGAAAGTAATGGGAATTAAATGCTAGATTTCTTTTCTTATATCCTTGAACTTACTCACCATCAGCAACAGTTCAAGTGTCAGTTAAGACCTCCAAGTTTTTTGCAAGTGCCAAAGCTTTCTGCCCTCAGAAACTACTGTAGGTGGGAGCTAATGATAGGCCATGTGGAAACAAATCATATGCCAAACACTTCAGAAGTTCTTATTTTATTTTGATACACCAGAGTTTTCTCTGCTCTTGCTGATCCATTTGAATAGCTTCATGGCAGTGCAAGTCAGCCAAAAAAACCATTTCTCTTTTGCATCTGATAAAAATTTTATTGCCATATCAAGCTCCAAATAAACCTCCTACTCTTTAAGCAATTCCTGAAAAACACAAATTAATTTGGGTTTGAATAATACCCCCAACATGTTAAAGCTGCCAACTGGAAAAGGAACAGATAATTAGGAGATGACAACAGACAGCACAGAGCCAACAAAGGAAAAACTGGAACACAGCTAGACAGCAACCCTGGCCACCTAATCCATTAACAGCCTCCTATAATTGTTTTGTTTTTGCATTAAACTGGTATAAGCCCAAAAAGACATTATTGAAGTTTTAATCTCCAGCAAAAGAAATCTCCTCCTGCCTAACAGCATGCAGCATACACACAAATTTGACTTCAATTAGCACTACCGTAAATTTTAATTTAGCACTTTGTAGGAGCATTCAGTAATGTATGTAAGAAACAGGGACTGATGCTCCATTAAAGACATTCCATGCAATTATCCCATTGATCTGTTGATCCCTTGATTCACATTTGTGGGGTGAAGAGGAGGGGGAGGATTTAGGAATTTAGAGCTTATGAAAAATGCTGGAAGAAATTTTTCCCCTGAAGTCTTCTGCACCTTTTCCCTGTAGCTGCACTTTGACTGTTATCAGTGTGTCCCTGCCACCTTCCTGATGCCTGGAAACCCAGCTGTCCTATTTCTTTAGAGGCTGGGATGTTGAGGGTGGAGCAGCACAGGCTCTCTCGTGCTGCCCAGCCAAGCCCATTGCTCTCCGCAAGTGGGAACCACCCACAACCCACCCAGCCTCCTCTGAGCAGTTGCTGCCATTTACTGCCCTTGAGGTTAGAATTTTGTCCCATGGACAACTGTTTTCTCCCAGCATGACTTGGATGACTCATGGCACACAGAAGCATTCTCATTTAATTTTGCACATTAGCCTGTGAACCTGACAGCAGCCCAACAGGTTAATAGTGTTAATTATTAACAGTGGTGTGCATTTCAGTGCTGCACAGTGGTGCTTTCTGGTTGTGACCATGCAAAGCTGACTTGGAAAATCTCCAGTATCCAGCTCTGTCATGGTGCACCTGATTCTCCTTTTACATAGGATTATCTTGTATGAGTAGCATATAGGTTTAGTTCTAGCAGCCAGCTGTGATTTGAGTTTAGCACATTAGAACACCAAGAACTTGTTTGTTGTTGTGTAAAGGTATTCCCTGCTGGCAATGTTTAAACTGCTGATGCTTGCACTTACACAATTTCCATTGTTTAAAATGTCACTATTATTTGTTGAAAAAAATTTCTGTTAGGCTTGACAGAGTGTATCCTGTGATTTATGCTACAGCCTTGTGCAATGCCATTTTAGTGACAATCTTGAAATAGGGCCCTGTGGTTTCTTTTCCCCTTTTGCTGTTTGTTCTGCTCTTTAATTACATTCATATCAGCTACTTTGAAGTTAATGAGACTGCTGGGATATGTAAAGGAGAATCCTATATTGATTTCAGTCCTAATATCTTATCTTTGCATCTTTTTCCTCCCGAATGTCATGTGTTCTGAGTCACAGTTGCTGACAAGTTGTCATGGGTGCAATAGCTTTGGCCTGACATAGAGCTTTATCTCACAATCCAAATGTAAGAGGAAATAGATAAACACAAAAAGCCGATCTACTTCTCATTTGCTTATTAAACCTGGCATGTAATGAGCGTAAGATATTCAAGTTTCCAGGTTTCATATACATCCTGTGCTATAAAAAATACTTTTTTCCTGTTACTTTGCAAACAAGCCTCCTCCTGATTTCTTGTCTTCCTTCCCTACTCAGAAAAAAAGGAAGAGTCATATAGTACCTGACAGGTGATAATTACAGTGTTCAGATATTGAATTTAGGTACAATGCAAGCCAAATAATTGTCCTTAGGGCCATAGGCTAGAGCCAGGCTCTTCAATACAGTCAGAAGATGACAGAAGATCTGCTAATGGGAAGGGTACAAGTCCAGCATCAACTGCTCAGGTAAGTGTTTTGATACCTGGAAAAGAATTTTGTAAGCCATCAGATTTTATCTGGCTTTATTTTCAGCCAAACAAAGTAAATAATCGTTTTGTGGTTTTGGAGCTGTTTCTGCACTTAAACCCTTCATTTAAGCTCAAGTTCACCTGTTCCACTGCCAGATGGAAATCCCTGCAGAAATGTTACTGAGTAACTCTCTCCCACCTGCTTTTTTTTGTTTTGTTTTATTTGGCAACTCAGAAATGCCAGGGACTAGGACCTCAACAGACATACATTCCACTCCACTACCTGGTTGACCAACTGAAGACAGTGAAAATTAATGGCATATTTTTAAACCAAAATTGGCTCTACATATGCTGCCTTTCAATTTTATAACTCTATTACTCCTGTGCTTTCATTCACAAAGACTGTCCTATTACATTTTGGTTTGGTCTCATTTACAATTAAAGTGTGATTTATGCTTGTGATACTAGATCATTTGAAGCTATGTGGGAAGCCTGTGTTGGGAGTAAAGCACCATAGTATACAGCTTGGTTTCAGTTTACAGAGCATGTCCAAATTCACCTCAAACAGATCAAAATGTAACTCAGGCAACAGAATTTCATCCTGGTTTCCATCAGAAGGCTGAATTTGGATATGAAACAGTATCAGTAGTACCTTTGGTAAGTGCTGACACTGAAGGCTGTTTGTTAATGACACCTGAGGCTGTTCCACTCCTGATATTTTCTCTAGAACCTTCACCACAAGGCGTATATTATCTTCATAAGGGAACAGCTTGCATTGTCTGTATTAGAAAACCCTTGATTTCTTGTCATTGTTTTACTACAGTATGGTATAGGAATTAAAAGGAAGGAATAAAATTTAGAAAGTTCACTCCTGGCTGTAGAAGTGCTGCAGAGTGGCCAGGACCCTGTACAGGAGAGTATGAGCAGGGTCAAGAGATGACAGAACTGTGGGGGCCTGTAACAACATTCTGTTAAATTCTCAATCCAATAAAAGGTTTAAGGACATTCTCAATGTGAAGTAGCCAAGGATTTTTTGTTTGTTATGTTCTTTATAGAGTTATTTGTGTTCTTCTAGTGCATATACAGGTAGAAATCCTTTGTAATACTGGCAACTAAATGTATACTATACCCAAGGTTAAATACAATAGTCAAGTTCCTTTCTTGAATATTCCAATGGCATTTCCAGCTTTACTTTTTTGTCTCTGCTGTACTGAAAAACTTTGTCATATTTCAGGAGGGCACCTAAAAATTACCTGTGGACAAGGATGACCTACTTAATAGTGCCAAGGAAGGCAGTATGTTCAAAATCAGCTTCAAAATTAAGTGCAAAAATCAACTGGCCTTAACATGAAAGTGTATTTATTTTCCCTGTGAATAAAAAGCCTTCCTCCAACAAAATTAAGCAGCTTCAAACCCCAGAAAAGGCAGTATAACATGGAAACTAGGGTAAGAGTAGCTATATTGCAATCTATCAGTGTTCTGTAGCAAGAAAAACTCCACACACTCAGTACTATGTATTCGCTGTAAGCTGTGTAAGTTTGATGTATGAGACCAGACTGTGAGGACAACTCTTTTCTATCCTATGCTTTTTGACTATGTAAATCACTTGAAAGGCCACTTCCCTGGCTTCTGTCTGCCTTGCTCTCTTGCAAAATGAAGTTTTCCATCTTCAGAAAGCTCTCTGAGATGTCTGGGTAAGAATCTCTACATCAAGTCTTAATTTTTTTCATTTATGTATACACACACTTGCCACGTCTATTTTGATGGTACAATGTTTTAATTATTTCCTTCACTGCAGATTTCTGTGAATTCATTGTAATTTACAAAACTCTGTATTTTTCTATTTGCAACCCACCCCCCCAAACCAACCCACCCCTGCATAAACTCTATTCCATCCTTTTATTTATTTTTCATTTAAAGTAAGATTATGCCTACTAAAATTTTACCTGTAAAAAGTGTCTTGGCATATCCTTTTAGAATGAGTTTATCTAGCCTATTAATATTTTCGGAAATCTAAGCCTTTCCTACACTATTTTGCAGTAAAAATGTATTTTAACACAGAAGTGAAATTCCCTTAGTACAAAGTATTTTGTTCTATAAAATTTTGTTTTCAAGCAATGATAGAATAAAATTTCCTCAGATAAAATGGGCCATTGTACTTTTTTTCTATTTCTATTCCAAAATATGGATTTTACATATGATTAATCATATTTTTGTTATGTAGTGGCAGGAAGCTGGCCTAAAATTCTAAAATAAAATATGCTTCATTGTCACAAGGAAATCTACTCACCACCTGAACTGCTTAGGATTTTGATTCCTATACAATAAATATAGGAATGAAACTTAAGGCATGAAAAATTATGACATAATTGGCACAAGTCCCATCTCCAGATGGAAGAACTTCTAAGACTGACACATTAGACTTGTGTAATTTATGGGAGAAATAAAATAACTGAACCCACCTCTGATTACTCCACCCAGGAGCAAGGTTTAAGCAGGCATGTTCTTTGAATTAAATCCAAATTCTTCGCTGAAGTCTTGACTGAATACATAAAACCTTGTTCTGAAAGATACACAAAGGGCAATTGCTGGAGTTAAGCCTAAGCTGTGGGACCCAAGAGCAGTTCTCAGAGCCATTACAGATTTGTTCCTGCTCCTGCAAATGCATCTGAGAGATTTACATTTCTCCCGCTTTTCTAATATCAGAGTTCCTACCAGTCTCTCTCTAGTCTTACAACACTTCCTGTAGAGGAAGATGATTATTCCTCAGATGGAGAATGACAGGATACAACAATGGAATAACTTGTTGGGAAGAGAGAATTGAACCTATGTCTCATATACAAGACCCTACTGTCTCCTTTGTGCAGAAGCTGTTCCGTCTTATGCAGAGCTTGGGCTGTGGAAGACCAGGCTGCCAGTGTACGGTGATGCAAAGCACTTGTGTACCGAGCCAGCTGGATGTGTCTGTGCACAGTGACAGGCTTACCAGCACGGGAGCTGGCGGGCAGGAGGAATATTTGAACTAGCTAGGAATTGATGTTTTAATGAAACCATCTCATACCAAACATCTTTTGGGGATCACTTGAGAAATGTCAATGGCCACTTTTCTTCCCATCTCTGATTCTCCCTGGTCACAGAGAATACGAACTGAAGAAGAAGCATGAGTATGAGGCCAGTAAGGGTTGGGAAGCATCTTTTGATAAGTGTGTTTTCCTAATCTTCTGTCCCGAGTAAAGTTTGTGCTTGCTTTTGTTCAAGACAAAAAAAGCTCTGTTAAATATTTTCCACTAGCCCTCAATATCGCCAAACTTGGATGCCAATGGCCTTCATGCTAGATAGTAGGGTGCGTTTTCATGATAATTTTTAAATAAAGGGTTAACTAGTTTGTTAGCTCATTGAAGAAAGTATTATGTTCATAGCTTGCCTCAATATCCATGCAGATATAAGGAGCTGACCATTTCAGTATATGCTGCTGCTTACAGCAAACCCAAGTGTTGAGTGGGAGGCTGAGAGTGGTGTCCCAAAGTCTATTATTCATCTACTGCCCATGTGGCAATCTTGCAGTTGAATACAGTCATTAGAGTTTAAAAAGAAATTTCCTTGTTTCTGCTCACTGGCATCTGAAGTATCCACAGTTTGACTATTTCTGAATGTCCAAACTAAAGGTGTGACATGCTTTGTCTACAAAGTGGCAGGAACTTGGCATCCTGCCTGTCTCTCTGTTCTCAGCTTTTATATGGTAAAGAGATTCATGGATTTTTAAGTTGCTGGATTGTTTCGGTTTGGTTTTGGTTTGGGGGTTTGTTTTGTTTTGTTTTGTTTGTTTTAACTATTTGGGTTGTGCTCTTAGCTGAAGTGTGACACTTTGGATTGGAAGGTGTACAGGAGTAAATGGGCTTTGGTTTGCCCCACTCTGGTAGCTTTCCCTCTGCAGTGACCCTGGAGTACAAGAGCTGTGGTACTCAGCCACCCCCTGTCCTGTATCCTCTTAGGATGTAAAATTCAAAAGATGCTTCAAGTTCTGAGAGTGTTTCTGCCACACCATCAGCTAGTTACACAACTGTGATGAGAAGTGTGGGATGAAGGCAGAGCCAAAGTCTTCTGGGTCTGAGCCTGAAAAATGGGAAAAAGAGGAAATGAGAAGGAGAATGGGCACAACTAGAGCGGTGCTCCTCTGTCTAACAGGGGTTTTAACAACTACCTTGGGAACCTCCTGTGATTTTAGCAGCCAGTTCCGCTCAACTGTACTGAACTGCATCCAGAAGGCTTTGGCAAACACCTTTACAGAGACATTTGTAGGATAAATAGACAGCAGAGGGGTTTTTTTTCCTAACCTTACAATTTAGCAGCTGGCTTATGCCCTAAAAATAGGCAGATTTGTGCTCCTTCCAATCTGATCTGTTCCTTGTAATAATGATATTTCATTTTTAACTCCTGCTGTTATGATTCTTGTCAGCTACAAAGCTCTCTTGTCCCTTCTGAAAATGGTGTTTGGCTCTTGGTCTCTTGGAGGATAGAAAATCCTGTTCCTCTAGGGATCCTATTCATGTGTGAAGTTTCTAAAAATAATGTTTATTTCACACTTTGTGTTTGGCCTAGCTTACATCTTCTCTCATCTCCTCTCTACTTGCTTCAGTAATTTTATTTTTGTAACATACTTGGAAATAAAGGCTGTGAAAGGTTTGAACTAATGATCTTCCTGGTCAGGTGGTCTGAACATTGGTCTGTAATACAGAGTTATTCTGGACCATCCAGTACCCTCTAGGGGTCCTATTGTCCAATCGTATTGTTATTCCTGTAAAGACTAACTGAAAGGTCCTCTACTGTTGGGAAAGGACTCATTTGAAGTGCATTCTTTAAATATAACTCTGTATTTGTAGAATTAAACTGTGGCCTGAAACAGGGAATATAATACCCTATTAAAATCTGATGTTCAGATATCTGTAGAAGTTAATACTGCCTTCAATTATAAAATACATTTCTACCTGGTAACAACTACCAGAAATGTGAGCTAGGTAGAAATCTAAGGAGCACACCTTTTGCTGGATGTCAGAGATCAGAGATACAGGAGTTATCCCCATATGTGTGAATGTACTCACTGCTGGTCTGAACAAGATATGAGCAGAGCAGGTTGCAAGTCTGCCCTCCACAATATGAAGAGAAGGGTGTGAAGCCCTTGCAAGGCCATTTATACCTCACTTCAGAATAGTGGAATGTAGCAAGGCTGGGTGATATGCATAGAGGCCTTGACTGCAGCCCAGTGAGGTAGGTCTCATTCAGTATGTCTGATACCACAGGAAGTCTGTCTTTTAAAAGAGGGAACATGCCAGCCATGGTAAGAGGATGCGTGCATGTTCTGAAGGTGGTTTTCTGCAGACTCTGTGCCGTGGAGCGTGTTATTGTTGGTTGCTCTTTCATCTGCAGTGTTAATCAGGTCAGTTCTGCGCAATCCCCCAAAGATGCTGTGACTCGTGTTTGTGTTCTCCCTGTAGCTCACTTTTAAGTTGGATTGAAGTCTAATTCTCCTAGTTGTCAGTCTCTTTAGGCACATTAAAACCTGGATGGGATTAGCATGCAGCACAAATATGACTGCTGTCTACAAGAACTTTCATACTGACTGCTTGAATGGAAGATCCTTGAACTCTTACTATCTACCTTCCTGCAGTCCCCTTTTCTTGTTCTTTCATGGCTTGTAACTCTGTGAGGCTGGTAATGTATACACTGAAAACTACCAAGAGACCTCTTGTAAGCCTCATTAAGACAAGACTTAAAACTTCTTTGAGATTAGTTGAAAGTCTGATGAATACGCCTCCCTGAAAATACCAGTAGGAATTTTTATTAAATTTTTCTGCATTCATGCTTAGGCACCTGAGCTGTCTGTCATTTGGCATTTTTCTTTGCTTAAAATTGATGAAAAGTAATTTTATGTACAGTGAAAAGTAAGTGTATGGATAACAGAGAGAAACTTGGTGTACAAGGAATGCTATTCTGTGTGTGAACTTTGTTGGGTTTTGGAGAGCAAAGCTGGCACCTGTTCCTTCAAGAAAGGAGTCACAGCTATTTCATGCAAAAATTCAGAATGAGTCCATGTATCATCTGCACTTCCCTACAAGCAAGAGGTCTATGAGGAAGAGAAGCTACATTTAGTCTTGTTGGTGCGTCTGTAACACATTGTCTCTTCAGAAGCTGAGTACAAATATTAATTCATTGAGGTGACTGCTTTGCCCAGGATCACTGGCCCTTTGCTTTCAGTTCTGGAGCTGATGTTGCTATTGAATTGAACTGCCAAACACTCAGACTCAAAGCATCCCTTGAAAATTACATCCAGTGAACCATCAACCTGTTGGAGGATGATGTGGCTTGTGTAAGATTTAGGGAGTTACAGAACCTCTGGAAACTGTATGTGATTACTCTAGCAACTAAGAGCAGGTAAAAAATGACAGAATGCAAAATAATTTTCTGTTTGCTCACTGGGATAATACTAATAAGCCTTTTTTATTTTCACAAGGCCAGTTTTGTTAGAAATTCTGTTCAAAGGGCATAGCTGGCAACAGCTGTCTGTAGTATGAAGTGTCTATTTTAGCATTTTTAATTCTCTGGTGTCTTAAGTTAAAAACTTTGCACATTCAACATGGTTTCTTTTGCATGCAGGCTATAAGAAGTAGTTAGCATCTCAGTAGAATGGCTGTAAATTATGTTACGTTATTGTACGTCCTCTGTGCCAGACAGTATAGTACTAGAGGTGCCCTAAATAAGAGCAAAAGTGTAGTCTTAAAGTGTTAAAAAAGCACTTGTAAGTAAAGAGCAAAGAAAGGCTGAGAAAAAAGAAGAGTTGTGAGAGCAAAGAAGCAGCAGAAGTGACAGGCAGAGGTCTTGGTGCAGAAACTGTCAAACCATTACCGCTCCGCTCGCAGCGCTCTGATAATGATCTCAGAGTGGTTGTATTGGCTCCTTCCACACGCAGTGCTTGATCAAAAACTGGTGTCAGCGTGCTGCAGTTTTCTCCAGGAGTTTTAAATGTGTTTTTACCCTAACAATGCAGGCTGTGCTTAAAGATCCTTGCTCTGTCTAAACCAGTGGCAGACTCATTGGGACAGAGGGAACGATAGTGGCTTGATCATGCTTTGACAATGAAAAAGAGGGAGGACTCTGCAGTGCTGGCCTTTGTGGTCAGGGGCTGATCTGCTCATTACTGACTCTTTTACCAGCCTTGCCAGCACTATAGGCTGGGCTCTCCCTCTTCCTGAGGTCAGAACGAGGCATGCTCTGATCTTGGAGAAACACTCAGGAAATGGTTTAGCAAAGGCAAAGAGGCCTCAATGAATATCCATGTTAGAGAAGACTCTGAAATCAATACTCTGGCCCAAATGAATGGAGCTATTCATTTTGGTGGGGTGTGGGTGGTAAAAGACCAGGATCTAAAAGACTGACAGATTTTGTAAGGGCCCTGCACTACTCCTGCAGTGTGTGTCCGAGAGCCCCGGCCAGCCTCTTCCGTGGCAGGCAGGTATTAGTGATCAGGAATCCTCTCTGACTCACAGCTGCTTTCCCACCCCACTTCTAATTGTTATGCTACCTGCTTTCCTTCATAATCTCATCTGAGCCTGACTTTGCCCTCTTGGCTGACGTCCTGCCTGATCTCCTAGCCCATTGTCTTCTTTCCCTCAGCCTCCTTGACTTACAAGCCCAGAGCAACACTTCCACTCACTGAAAGAGCCTTGCTCCTGTTTTCCCAAAACACTGGTGCTCTTCTGATCCATTTGAGCACCGCTTTCTCTCTCACCTCTCCACTTCTTTCAACAAGTGCCTCTGCCCCTTGCCTCACCCTGCCCTCTTGAGACCTCCAATCCATTAATGTCTATTGCTTTTTTGTCACTCTTGGCATCTCTGTTCTCTGAAGTGACCTCAGCTATTGCTTCTCTCTACTTCAGTCTTTCCTTAATCCTCAGCTCTTTCTTCAGTGCCTCATCAGAAAATCTGCCCCATGAACCCACTCAGCCCAGCTTCATGACAACAGCTATCACCACATTGTGCTTGTTGTCCTCCCTATTTGTTTTACTTTTTCCCTCTATGTCTCTGGCCATCACTTAAATTCAGAAAATACTTTCCTTAAACTGTTCTGTCACCTCTCTCTCCTTCAGATAATTTTCTGAAATCTTCTTATGTTTTGATACAAGAAGCACTTGGGATAGCAAACATATGTTGTTCTTCTAAACATCTTCATATGTTTTATTCTTCCATACCCTTTGTTATCTGTTCACTATTTTGGTATGTTCCTTCATACTTCATACTCAAGTAGTATATTCTTGCTAAAAACACAAAAATGTAACAGTGCATGGATACATCCAGACTAGAGAGCTGAACTCTTTTCAGCAGGAGGAAGAAGCTATATTTTACTCTTTCTAGCAAACAGAGTCTCCCCAGTTTGCTAATTTATCTATCAGCCTGACCATATACAGCTCCCATTGGTGGGAATTGAACACTGTTTTTCCTCTAAATTCACCCCAAACTGTAATTTCTGTAAATACCCTCTGTGCTGTGCTGGTTTTGGCTGGGCTAGAGTTAATTTTCTTAAAGGAGGGAAGATGGGGTTAAGTTTTGGTTTTGTGCTGAATACAGGGTTGATAATGTAGAGATGTTTTTGTTATTGCTGAGCAGGGCTTACAGAGAACCAAGGTGTTTTTGTACTGCCATGTTTGCAAGGAAGTTGGGGGTGCATTGGAGGTTGGGAGGAGATATAGCCGGGACAGGTGACCCGAACTGACCAAAGGGATATTCCAAACTATATGACATCATGCTCAGCAAATAAAGTGGTGGGAAGGAGAAAGGGCTTCCCAAGTAACAGTTATGTGTGATAGGGCCTTGCTCTCCTGGAGATGGCTGAACACCTGCCTGCCCATAGGAAGTATTGAATTAATTCCTTGTTTTGCCTTGCTTGTGTGCACTGTTTTTGCTTTCCCTATTAAGACATCTTTTTCTCAGCCCACGACTTTTTGACCTTTCACCCTTTTGATTCTCTTCCCCATCCTGCTGGTGCAGGAGAGAGTGAGTGGCTGCATGGGGCTTGGCTGCTGGCTGAGGTTAAACCACAACATGTGCTTTGCACAGTTTTACTCAAAAATATGTTTAGAAGACTCTACATTGTCTTTTCCACATTAGTGAGTGAATCAATACTGCCAGCAGCTGATTACTGAAGAAGGAAGACACAGTAGGGAAGCATAGTCTATTATGTCCCCAGTTGGTTATTGCTTTACTACCCTTGAAACCTTACCAAATTTGCTAACAGTGCTTAGCTTAGGAAACAAATACAATTTTCTTTGCCCATAATAGGTTTATTCAGAAGCAGAGCAGCAGCCTGGAAAGGGTTAATGAAGGCTTGTCTGCCTCTGAGAACTGCAGCCCAGACAGGATGGGACAACAGAGAGGAGGCAGGAAGGTGTTTCAGTGCAGTTCCTCTGAGATGAAACCCTGCAACAGGACAATCTGCTCAGGGCAGGCACAGGGCTGCAGCGTGGGGGCCCATCTCTCATCCTCACCATAGCTGGCTCCAAACACTCTTGTCATTCATTCTTTGCATTCAGCAGTGCTTGTAGTTTATTTTTATTCTGCTGTATTTGTCATGATACAACTTCTCTGACTCTTTACTGTAGAAACTCTTCTGACTTATTAACTTAGGATGAGTTTCATATATCTCAAATACTTCTACCAGGCACTTAAAGTATCTTTTTCTTGCTCCTTTTTCTGGGGTTTATATCAATTATGTTTTATGTACCCTTAAATGAATATATGTAGGATTTATATATTGTTAGATTTATTCAGAACCCTGAGTTTTTTGACTGCTGTTTTCCAGAGAGCTGTCTTTAAGTTTAAACATGGAACTAGTTCAGGAGATAATTATTTTTTACTTCTACAAAAAAACACTGTCCACAAATATTTACAGCAAAGGAAAAGCATTCCTCCTAGAAAGTGTCTTAGTAGCTGAACTTCAGTTACAGTATTTGCTAGGAAAATTTAGCTCAGCATTAAAAAAAAAAAATTAATTAAATTCCATTTTTTGATGTAATCATAAATTTGAAAATAATTCTTGCTTTCTACTACTGGAGCTGGAAAAGTGAATAGCTAGAAATAATGCTGATTACAAGGACTGTAGAATAAGCTGTAGCGCTCCAGAAGGAAGTCTTGATTAAAAACAGAATTAAACTCCAAGGAAAATAGAGACTTGGAAAAATCTTTTAAAACTTGTAACTTGAGAATGTTTGCCTTTATGGAAGGGAAGGAAGATGGATGGTGCTTGAACTATGCTTGAAATAAAAGTGCCTTTACCTTTTCCTTATGATTAAAGCTTTTAAAATTTTCCTGAAATACTGTGATTGTGCTTAAATATACATTTGCTTTTGAAACCTGACTAGTTTCAGGAGGTTCCCTGTCTGAATTATAGAAGATTTGTGCTCAGTTTCTCATGTCACACTCCTGTATTATAAAAAAAAAAAAAAAAAAAAAGATAGCTGGAGCAAATCTTGCTAACCTCTTAACCCAGGAGTTGACGAAATCTTTCAAGCTAATAAAACGGTTAAAAAACCCAAGAGAAACTAGTTTAAAAATGAGGAGGATTAAATTTTTCCACTTTAAAGAGTACTCTTCATGAAGATGCTCGTCCAGCTCTTCCCTCTTGGGGGCTTCATTCTAGTTGTGGCCCTGGCTGTCAACTTGCTGCACCTGCTTTTCTTTTTGATGCACAATAACTTGGAGTACTGGAAATAACTATGAGAGTAGAGAAGATCATGGAAAGCTCAAGCCTTCATACCCAAATCTCCACCATATCTGCTTCTCCATTTTACACCTGCTATAAAGAAATCTTCCTGAACAGCCTGTCCTTCCTTTGGCCTGGCTGTGTGGTCCTATGAGACTCCTAACAGGGACTGCAGGCTTGAGCCTCCCGTCTCCTACAGGAATGTATACCTCAGGTAACATTTGCCTGTTCTGGTCTGTGCTCTGTACTTCATGGTGTTTCATACATGTGTTCACATCACTAATGAATAATAGTCAGCAAAGATGTCATATGCCACTCCTGTAGCCCTTGCTGCTGCTTGCTTGCATGGTTAAAGGGTTTCCCCTCCCTCTCTATCCTATAGACCTTCTCCCTGCCACTGCTGCCTCCAGCCAGGAGGGCAGCGAGGGCCTGCTGTTGGATGTGTCCCAGTCTAAACCATAGTGGCTTGTCTTTGAGTGAGCCAAGCCCCCTCATTGGGTTGAGGAGAGAACCTTCTGCTTCCTCCTACCTGCCAAGCAAGGGCATGGACAAAAAAAGCACACTGGAGCAAAGAGGAAGTCCCTGTGCATTGACTGTAAGAAACACAGACTATAAGTCTTCACTTTCTTGATTATTATTCTTAAAAATATTTAAACACAATATAAACAAAAAACCCCCCCTGTAGCCTAGTACAAGTTCTACTTATTTGTGTTTCATATTTGGAGAGAATAAAAAAGTTATATTGAGGTGCCAGTGAGGGGCAGCTTAACTGAAATAATCATAGTAGTTCAGACAAAGACAGCAGGGCTTACCCTTTGATCTGCACCTTTTAATGTCTCCTATGATAAATTAAAAAGATTTGTCTTCATCTCCAGCTACTGGAGTTGGATCCAGTCTGGTGCCCAGATGACTCTAGTCTGGTGTCTTGTCAACTTTAAGGAAGTTTGGCTCCAAGACTACTTTGCTGTTACAGTCTAGGGTGTAGAAAAACAATACAGACTTTGGATAAATTTCATTTTGATTTCTGGAGATCCAACAGACTAGTCATGACTCTGAATGTGGTCAGTTTGTAGGAAAATTGTCCCACATGCTGATTGTATATCTGATGTCCAAATCTACTCTGTGGATCAAAGGGATATCTGTAAGGAAACAAGAAAGGAAGTAAATCTGAAAACAGTCCTGAAACTTGTACACAACATCTGGAAGGATTTGGCCCCCTTATGAACTGCTGACAATTTTGCCACTGCAATCTGTGTGAGAGTCATCAGAAACAATGAAGGAAAGTAAAAGTCTAAGACCAAAGCAGAAAAGACTTTGTCTAAATCTAATGAACTGAAAAGGGAAAGATTTCATTTCCACAAGAACATCTGCATGATGTGAATTGAGCATGCCAAAGACTGAGCACAATGGCACATACTGAAGGAAGACAGAGTAATTAATTGGCAGATTACCAGTTTCTCTTAAGAGTTATTTTAGTGACACTGGTACATCTAAACTTGAGTGACTTTGCTCCCAAGTAACAATTTAATTTGATAACAATTATTAAAATAAAAGGAGTTTCACAGGACCTCTTTTATGAAGTCATTGTAAACAGTGAATGGAGAATAGCAAAGCCTCACTTAGCAGTTCTGAAAGGTATTAGTTGGGTTGGGAAAAAGAAATAATTTGTCTGTAGCTGAATTACAAGAGGAATCATGTATATTTGACCATTTCTCAACAAATTATGGTAGAAAGCAGCAACATGATTATTCTTCAAAAACATTTTTTTAATATTTCTAGGAGGGGGTGGAAAATATCTAGGTTCAGCAGGCATTGACTCCCATTCTTATTACTGTAGACTTCCTAACTTTCTTCTAGTTGATAAGTGGCTGTACAGCATAGGTTTACTCACATTCTCTCTCAAAGTCATGACAAATTGATCTGATTTGCTCTTAGGCACAGAAAATGCACCTCATAAGAGGAACAGCCATTTAACCTTACTTTGCCTTTACTAAAATGTTTGACATCCTCAAGGTCATAAATTTCTTTGCCTTAAGATGGTGCTATGGACAAATGGAGGCAAAACTGTTCTCAGAGGATGATGATCAATTCCCTGTCAGATGGAGGAATAAGTAAAGCACAGCTGAGATTTGGGATCAGTCTTGTTCTGCTTGATGACTTTCATTGCTAATGGTAGGCAGTTAGACGATGGAGTACAGAGAGTCCTTACTGCAATGACAGCAAGCCAGAAAGGAAGAGTGAACACTCCAGAGACGAGCTTTGGAGACTAAATGATCTTGATGAATTGACAGCGTGGTCTGGAGGAAACAGGATGTTTTCCAGCAGGGGCAAGGAAGAAGACAAGCTCAGCAGCAGGAACTACAGCTGCTGGAACACGGAGAGCAGAACTGGGTAGGGTGCACTGAGGGACTTGTACTCCATGGTTTGTGTGGCCTCTGGGCAGCTGAGCTCAGAGGGTATCAGGTCCCTAACCCCTGGTTACCTGCACACATTGGGCCTGCTTTGGGCTGATTCCTCAGGAGAACTTAGGGACCCAGCTTCTGCTGAAATCAGTGAGAGTTTTACTCATAAATACTTTTTAAGTATCTGAATCCCTGTTTCTCATCTGTAAAATGCAGAAGATAATATTTCCCTCCCTCAAAAGAGTGCTTTTAGCATAAATACATTAGAGATTGTAAAGAATTAAGATGCTCCGGTAATGGGGATCATATAAGTACTTCGGATAATGCTGTTTCTCTTTCCTCCTTGCACCTCTCTGCATGGCAAATGAGACTAAAATTAATCCAATATAGCTTTCTCATCCTTATAGTATTTTTATTCAGGCATTTACATGCTTTACATTCTGGGGTTTGGCACTTCTGTCCTTTTCTCTTCTTTCCTCCAGCACGGAAAAGTGCTGTCTGAGAATTGTGGATAAAATGGGACAGAAAATCTGAGCATGTGGATACCAAAAAGATTTCTTGGAAAAAAAAATTATTGGAGAACTCCCAGAACTTTCTCTTCTTGCATTTGACAGTCTTTTTTTATCCTATGACTTCATAGAGTATCTCAAGTTGGAAGGGACCCATAGGTATCATTGAGTACAACTCCCAACTTATGATAAATAATTCAAAAGTGGGATTCCCCTTCCCAAATTGGTTCAAATTAAATCTCTAATAGCCACCATTTGGAAGTGTGCACTTTTAAGCATTTTTGCTTAAAATCCTTTATATTTGCAAGCCTTACCTTAGGCTGGAAGAAATACAGGAATATACAGGTGTATATGTCTCCTTGGATTATACAGTGAAATGAAACAGCTCCATGCATGGGAGGATTTGAACCAACAGAGGACACTCAGTTATCAAGTGATGAAACCAGAACTGGTTGGGGGGAAAATCTGCCTCAAGTATGTCCAGAATGGTCCCAGATAAATATTCAAGAAATGAAAGAATCCATGCAAAACCAAGAAAAATGGCTATTAGAAGGGAAACCCAAGTCCATCTCCCCTTCTTTTGATAGCAAAAGGGTAGGAAGCTGGATATTTTTTGAAGTACATTTTGAATTATGGGACAGTTCAAATTTTGGTCCAAATATAAGTTCTTCACCTGCTGAGGAGGGATGTAGAATAATGACAATTAGTATAAAACAGCAGTGTCAGTTTTTGGGAGGGGACTTGCATAGTAGCAAATCAAAATGCTTTTCCTGCTTAGGTATCTTCTGTTCAAGAAAGTTAACATCAGAAGCAAGATGACCAATGGTGACTAACAGTAGTGCTGCTGACGTCCTGATCTATTGGCTCTTCCTGTTTCACTCAGGAGAACCAGGCTGGACTGAACCAAAGAGGAGTTTTGTGTGCAGTCTATTTTCAGGAAGTGCAATGGCTGGCTGTGCTTGAATCCAGAGCCAGAGGAACCAAAGGAAGAGCATGAGGGAGGGAACAAACAGGAAGTTGTGTTTGTCTGTTGCACGACTGAAATGGTGTTGCCTGTAACACTCAAGCAGGAACCAAGGTGTGCGTTGGACAGAGAAGTATTTGTGGCGCCTTGGTTCTCAAGAGGGTTAAGAAATGACACTTTACAAATCTTGTGGAAGAGTCAGATTGCTTTGATGTGGAAGTAGTTCTGGTCTGTAGTGAGACTTGTGTTTTGTAGTTTCCAAAAGCAGCTTTAATAAATATATGGTTTAGGGTGGCCTATGGAGAAAATTATCCTTATGATTTTAATATTCAAGGAGAGTCACGCCTGTGAGGGCCCTTCAAATGCACTTGGTCCGCTAGGGCAGTCTCTGCGCCTGTGACTGGGCTCACTATTAACACAGCAGCAGGCAGAAATTCAGGCAGAGTGTTCAAGGGCTTTATCTTGTTACTCTACAACACTGTGATCCTGTTCCTCTGAAGTCTCTTTTGAGTTCAGTGGCAGCAGATCCAGCAGCCACAAGTGAGCAAGCATCAGACCACCAGACAGAAGCAGCTGCCCAAAGGTTTTAGGGTTTGGCCATGCTGGCAGGATATATGAATAGCAAAGCATTGCTTGTGTGCAATTTTGAGTTGTTTGTGACCAGATGTGCTTCTAGCACTGCATAGTGCAACTGAGGCTGCAACCTTCTGGAAAAGCATTCAAATTCATTATTATTATAAATCCAAGCCCAGTTACTATGACCTGAGGCCATATCATGTTCACTACACAGAGAATTCAAGCAGGATTTGGCAAGACACACCTGTATGGTTTTCCAAGTGCTTGCCAGATTATACAATGGTCATCAGCAGTTAAAGGATAAGGAGATAAGGACTGGGATGGACTGAAAATTATTCATAATTTTAAATGTGTTTTAGAGGCAAAAATGTGGTTTTTCAACCACATTTGATAATGAGTGTCAGGAGTGCTCAGAACACTACAAACCAATGTACTAGGTTGCATTTTCTTTAATAAGTCCATGGAAGGAATGGGAGATAAGAAGATTAAGAAAAATATTGGAGGCATCTTAAGAGTTTATATATATTTTCTAAAGGAAGCTTAGGGAACTTCCCTCACAGAATTTAGCTTCTCATTTGATAATTGTTTCTTCCTTAAATGCAACTTTATGTCATCCTTGATTTCGAGGCTGGAACATGTCTGTGACTGCTTGTTTCTGAAGGCTCTATGCTTTCTCACTTTACAATTGTGAAATGTGAATGTCTGAATGTGCTTTGATTTGCATTATTTCTTTTCTGTCTTTCTTCTCATCCCAATTTTCAGCTCCCTTTTGTCCTGAGAAATTGAATAATTTCCTTTTTTTGGCAGCAAAGTGACTGCCTTGTGGGAGTAAAGAGGTTTTTTTCAGCTGTGTCCTCTTACTGCAAGCCCCAGGCCAGGCTCCCTGACAGGTCACCCTGTGATAGCACCAGAGTCCTCTTGGGAGTAGTGGGAGCACTGCTATTCATGGCAGTGCTGGGGAGGGGATGTCAGGGCCAGCGGGCCCCCTTGATGCCCCTGAGGCAGCCACAAGCAGAGTGCCTACGTCAGGAGACACAAGGCAGCCAGCAAAGAGCCCACAAAGCAGAAAGGCAGGCTCCTGCTGCCAAATATCATGTCCTTATGTTCTGCCTGCCTCATCAGACACCCTGCAGCAAGGGTTCATTTTTCAGCCTCTTCCTTGCCCAGCCACATCAGCAGCAGGTTTGCTGCCAGGGCTGGTGGCCTCCTACACCACAGTAGGATCCAGAGCCCAGCCCCGGGTGAAGTGAGGGCTCACTTTTCCCCTCTATGGTGGGCAGGGAGGTACCTGGAGATAACAGGCAGGCTCTGTGACCCTCCATGTTTTGAAGGGAAGGAATAGAGCTGCAGGAGCAGCCAGAAGGGGGGCAGCAGGCAGGCCAGCAGAACAGAGTTGTCCTGTGGCTCCCACAGTATCACATTGCCATGCATGAGCTGCCTCCCCACCCTCACCCAGACGCAGCCATGCTGGACGAGCCACAGCCCCTCCTGGGATCTGTGGGTCACTCCCCGCCGGCAGACTTGCAGTCATGTTACATGTTTGGTTGTAGCCCCTGTGGGTTATGGGTGAGTCAGGGCTAGCTGTTCTTGTTTTCTCTTGCCCCAAAACACAAGGTTTGGTGAGCAGCAAAGTGCCTGGAGCTGCCTGAAATCTCAGTGACACTGAGTTGTGTGGGAGTGTTGATCTGCTGGGGGGTAGGAAGGCTCTGCAGAGGGACCTGGACAGGTTGGATTGATGGACCAAAGCCAATGGTATGATGTTCAACACAGGGAAGTGCTGGGTCCTGCCCTTTGGTCACAACAACCCCAAGCAGTGCTACAGGCTGGGAAAGAGTGGCTGGAAAGCTGCCTGGTGCAAAAGGACCTGGGGTGCTGGTCAACAGTGGCTGAACATGAGCCAGCTATGCCCAGGTGGCCAAGAAGGCCAATGGCATCCTGGCTTGTGTCAGGAACAGTGTGGCCAGCAGGACCAGGGCAGTGATTGTCCCCTGTACTCGGCACTGGTGAGGCCACACCTTGAATGCTGTGTTCAGTTCTGGGCTCCTCTCTGCAAGAAGGACATTGAAGAGCCGGAGCGTGTTCGGAGAAAGGCAATGGAGCTGCTGAAGGGTATAGAGAGTAACTCACATGAGGAGCAGCTGAGAGAGCTGGGGATGTTCAGCCTGGAGAAAAGGAGGCTCAGGGGGAACCTTTTTGCTCTCTACAACTACCTGAGAGGAGACTGAGGCCAGGTGTGGGTTGGCCTCTTCTCCCAGGCAGCCAGTGACAGGATGAGAGCAAATGGAATCAAGGTGCACCAGAGGACGTTCAAGTTTGAGAGCAGGAAGGATTTCTTCAAGGAAAGGGTTGTTAAACATTGGAACGGATTGTTCAGAGATGTGATGGAGTCACCATCCCTGGATGTGTTCAAAGAAACAGCTGGATGTGGCATGTAGTGCTCGGATCTAGAAGACATGATGGTGATCAGGCAAAGGTTGGACTCAATGATTTTGGAGATCTTTTCCAACCTAAATGATTCTGTGATTCTGTGGAAGTGCCCTGCAGGCTTAAGGCAGGAGTGCAGATGAGGGCACTTCAGCACGAGGCTAGTTTGTTGGGGCTATGCTTGGAGAGAATTTAATGGATGGTGACAGAAGGAAGATGGCTCCTGTTTTTCACAGAGAGTGAGAACTGGGCTAAAAACAAGGTGAATGGAAGGCAGAGGCCAAGCAGTTTTCATCGTTAAATGCTGTCAGGCTTCTCAAACCTACTGTGTGTGGCCTGTCTGTGGCTCTTTTGGCCAGTCCTCTTTAGATGAGCATAAGCCCTGTTCTCTGAGAAGGTGTGGCAGGCTTCCCCAGCTCTTGCCTTCCTAAAGTCCCTTGCTTTGAAACCTGACCCTTGTGCAGTTTTCAGCAAGGACCATTACACTAGGGAGGCTGTTACCTGGTGTAAGGGTAATGCCTTAAGTCCTGTTCTGAAGAACCTGGATTGCTTTGCTAGCAGCACACCTGCCCACATGACCCATGAAATGTGCTCACTCCTGCGTTAAGAAAAGCCCACAGCAGAACTCTTGCCAGGTCCTTTCGGACTTCATGTTTCTTCCAGCACTGTGGTATTCACGTGCACCCTGTGCATTTTGTGCTGCTCCAGTGGCATCCTCTCCACTGATGGGCATGACTTCTGAGACAAAGCAATCCTGTGGCAAATGGCTAGGGCAGTAGGTCACCAAAAATGTTGCTTTTAAGATGTAATGTACAGAAAGCAGGAGAGCCTGTTACATGCAGTCCTGTTTCCCTTTCTATGAGTTATTCCAGGAGAAGATTATTGCCTCTTGCTTCTTCCAGTCCCTTGCCAGTCTTCCAGTCCTTCCACAAGGAGAAGAAACACAGTATGGGGACAGGATGCCACTGCTATGAGTGGATTGCTGTAGCTGGAGTCAGGCTGCACCTGGGGAAAAGGAGCGCTGCCTGTTGGTTGTGCTCTAAGACTAGAGAGTATGTTTGTCCCCTTCATGCAAACCCTGACAAGCTGGGTGGTCTCAGTGGAGACTTTTATCCTCTCTGCACTCCTGCTTCCCCTATGTATAAAATGAGAATAGTAATAATTAACTCTTTCACAGAGGTACTGTGTTTTCATGTCCGTAGAGTGCTTTGAAGGGGTAAAATACTTAGCACTATTGTAGCTTTTCAAATTTCAGCTGTATTTCATTGCAAGTATAACAGAGAGTGATATATTGGTTTAAAAACATATTTGAAACTCTTGGTAATTAGGAAATCAGGCAATGGCAATTAATGCTCTCAGACATGGTGTTATGCTCTTCTCCAAACTATAGCTCATTTAAAATGCTAGCCCTATAATTTATTAGCAATATTTAATACCTCAGTGACCATAAACCTCAGTGTTTTATTACCACTGATTAACATATATTTGATGTTCTGCCCAGTGTTGCACAATCCAAACCAAATTACTCTCAGGAAGCTGGATATTATATAAATACAGAAAAGCAATAAATAATGCATCGAAGAAACAATTTTCTGTGGGTTCTAACATGCCACAATCTCTTCAAGTGACTTAGAATTCTTAGGCAGTTTCTCAGTCCTCCAGGACTGTTTACACCAAAGAACACACTTCACACCATACTGGCTACTACCCCTGCTGCAAGTTTGCTGGTGATTCCTGGCATCCTGTCAGCCTCTGACACTACAGTCTGATCAGGCCCTACCAGAGGAAACCTTGAGGTGCTTGGTCAGAGTGTCTTCAGTTATGATAGTCTCCTTAATAAGCTACAGATGTGTGAGAAACAAAAAGGCTCTTTCATATTTCAGAATGCTCTTTTTCCCCCTTCTCTCAATCTGGCGTGAAGGAAAAGAACTTTACACATTGACTTTTTTTGTTTTCTTGAGCCCCTTTGAGACACATCTTGGATAATAAAAAGGGGGAGGGGAAGGAAAACTGATGGACTTAGGGAACACAAACTGCCCAGTATCAGATTATTCTCAGGTTTGATGGTGCAGCTATGATAGGCACCTGTTGACAATCTCAGTATGTGGTTAGATTTTCATTGACCATGCCCAAAATTTCTCAGCAAATGTCCATGGTTTCAGAGTTTCCAGTTAGAAGAAATCCAAATGAGATAGGTCCAATTGTGTAGCTGATTTATACCTGTTCAACCCCACAGCTTAGTTTTCTGAGGGCCTGCAGTTCCACATCTCCTAAGACCAGAGTTTATATGATGAACTAGTCGATGTGCGCAGCAAAAGCCCACACGCAGGTCAATAGTGTCTTCATTCAGTGGTGTAGACCCAGGCTTCCCCTTTCGTTTTAAAGAGCTAGGTTCTGCAACTTGTAGAAAATGAGGATTTTACTTCTGTTTAAAACCATATTTTCACTGGGAGCAGGGGGATAAAATTGTTTCAATCGACTTGTCGTATTCATCTTAGGAGAACAAGAAAGTCAATACTGCATTTGAGAAATGTTGTTCTTCCTGTGGAAGCACAGATTTGTGCTGAAGAACCTTTGCAATGGACCAGGCAGATACTGCCCAGACACAAAATAAAATGTTGCTTTCTATCCTGAGGGACTTGCTTTTCAAGTCTGTGATGCAGAAGCAGGAAACAGGGAAGAAGAGACAGTAAGATAATAAACGAGTTTCTGGCTGCTGTAATCCAGCCCTTGCTCCAGCATGATGAACAGCTTAATGGCTCCTTTCATACTTCTGCTCAGCCATGCAGTATTTGGAACCTCAAAAAATGTACTCAAAACCTCAACCTCAAAAATGTACTGACTGCACACCCTCCCTTTTCCTTAAAACTTTCTCTTGCCCCCAACATGTTCCAGCAACAGGAGTTTTAGTCATTTAGCCAAGCTGGGTCAATAATGGATATTTTGTTTCAGTGGCTGACTTAAAATTGGGTTAGGTCAAACAAAATGGTTTATTTTCTTTCTTTTGGTATAACACCAATATGAGAAAATTTGTGTTAATGTTGATGATTTCATTCATCTTCAAACAAAAAGATTTATTTCAGTTTTTGACTATTTAGTTTTCTTTCCTACTCTTACATAGGGTAACCTTTAAATGAAAATGACATTGCAAAATGACAATTGAAAAATTTGTTTAAAAATTTTTGAAAAAAATATTTTCAACATCTTTGAAATTGAAGTGTGAAACTTGTCAAGTTTAGTTCTCTGGCTTTTGAACAAAACACAGTTTTTGAAGAACTTACCAAGAGATGTGTTTGTTCTCTGTCTATTCATAAGCTGTCTAATAAAACATTTCCAGACCTAACACTTCTCTCTTCAAGGAGCTTTCTGTTAAATCAGTATATGAGATCAGAAAATGAAGTTTTTTAAACTGTGTTATAGGGTATTTACTAAACATCCTAAAGTTTTCACTTCTTTCTTCATCCTCTAGCAATGTAAAACAGTTTTGTGTTGGCACAAGGGAGAAGGGCTAAACTTGTGTCTTGCTGTGACCTTGCTGTGTACAAACTAGAGACCAGGTACTGCAGATTCCATATATAAAACCTAATACTCCCACAAATGTAGGCAATTTCAGTCCACCTTTTTACACTCCTGGAGAGTATATTCGGGAGCTGAGAAAAGCTAGGAGGTTTTATTGGAGCCCGTGCTGAGGTAGAGGATATTCAGCTCTTTCTCAGGCTCAGCCCTACCCTATCTGAGAGATTTCTCTCTCTAAAACTCCTCTCATGAACATCTGCTAATTTCTCATAGAAATATCAAGAATAAGGTTGTGAAAACACCAATTAAAAATTCACAAAGAATTGCTACTGACTTGTTTAGCATTTTCTGAGGCAGATGAGAGATTTGGGCGCCAAAAGATAAAAGGATTTTGACACTGTGATTTATATGTTAAGAAGCCTCTCCCCTCCCCCTTTCTCTTTTTATTTTTTAAACTCCCCTTAGTCCTACTGCCCTGCAGCATTCATTTTGAGAGAGGCTAAAGCAACTTTTTATTTTCTCATGACTGCATGTCAGTGCCTGTTCCTTAATTCTACATCTGGTGTAAGTGCATTCAGGTGACTCATAACTTTGGGCTTAGGCTTTTCTCTCTTTCTTCATTTATCAACAACAACAATAATATTATGTGGGAAGATCTTTTTTTTCTTCCTATTCTACTAACTTGGAAAGCCATGTGAGCAGCCCTGATAGAAGCAAATAATAAAATATTAAACAAGATGATGAGAGGAAATGAGATTGCTCTTTCATAATAGTTTGGTGATGAGTTAAGCTCCCTGTTGCTGTTACCTGGATTTATCCTCATCCATGTAGACAAAGCATACTGTCAGGCTATACTAAAGTGACTTATTTTTCTTGCATCTCTCTGAGGCACAGAACTCTATGTTCTTGTCAGTCTTGAGACCTGAGACTAGGGTACTCAAATTACAGATTTTATGCCATGACAAATCATAGAATCATAGAATGGCTTGGGTTGGAAGGGACCTTAAGGACCATTTAGTTCCAACTCCACTGCCATGGGTCTTTCACTAGACCAGGTCACTCAGAGCTCCATTCAACCTGGCCTTGGACATTCCCCGGGATGGGGCATCCACAGCTTCTCTGGGCAACCTGTTCCAGTGTCTCACAACCTTCAGAATGAAGAATTTTTGCCTAACATAGAATCTAAACCTATCCTCTTTCAGTTTGAAGCCATTTCCCCTTGCCCTGACACTACATGCCACTGTGAAAAATTCCTCTTCATCTTTCTTGCAGGCTCCCTTCAGGAAGGCTACAATTAACTCACCCCTAAACCTTCTATTTCCCAGACTGAACAAATCCATGAATGGACCATGAAAATTCACTCAGCCACAGGTGTGCACTGCGGCTTTTGGGAAAGGGAGCATTAGGGACAAACTGCAGGAGCTGTTCTTGTACATATGATCCATGCTGTTCTCTCCTACCTGTAGGAAGTTACTGCAACTTATCTGTGGAAACTGCACATACAACTTGTGAGAAGCAGGAGATCCTGTGATATCTTGTGCACATTCCTAATCTCAGGAGTAGGCATGGCTGGATGTTATTGAGATGTTTCTGGCAGACAGGAACCCTTTTCTCTATGTTGTTAAGCTCAAAGGGTCCAGCTGAGGTCAAAATACACTGCTGTTGCATGAGTATATAATACAAAGCTGTCATCATCTAAGACAGTAAGCAGGGCAGTTCCTGGTTTTGTGGGACTTGGAAAAATTCACTATTGCAAGGAAAAATATATGTCAAGGTTCATAAGAAATGTTGTTGCCACTATTGCAGGAAGTGTCCAGCATGTTCAAACAGCAAAGCCAAATTGGTCTTCCATCAAAATTTGAATTGAATGTTTTCTTGATAATGTGGAAAACAACAGTTTGTTTTTCTGTATCTATACTATAGATATGTCTATGTCTCTCTATACTCTTGTTTGCTTACATAGATACAGGTGTCCAGGAGATCAGCAACATTCATTTACTAACAGTAAATTTAATTCAGTACCTGAGCTACTGAATTAAATTGTTATTCAAAGTATAGGGAAAGGAATGCTTAATGAAGATTAATGCTCATTTCAGTCAGTTACACTTAATGCAGGATGTGTATATGTTTGGAAGGGAATGGAAAACAGTGAGCTTTCTGCCACATCTTTCTCCTTTCTTATCTCAAAGCCACTTTGTGTCCAATTACACCAACCACAAGGATGCCTTTGGTCGTGCTCTGTATATTCCTGGCTGCTGCAGCATTTTGGTCTTCCGTGTCACATGTCCTAGGCTGGAAGAGTAACTGAAAAGTGTGTCAAATGAAAGGTATGGTAATCTTCTGAAGTCAGTGTTTAGCTAGTGATGTTCCTTGACACCAGAGTTTAGGTGTGTATTCCAGAAAAGTGTCAGCTGCACATGCTGGGTCCTTCTAGTATTTTTTAAGTATCTGATAATGTTGGCTACTGTCAAAATCAGGCTACTAGTCAGATGTAGTATGGCTGTTCTTATGCATGTATGTGTATGTGCGTAAATAGCAGATGCATGTAGGCTAACTTCCTAAAGGCTTTTCTAAAACTTGATACAGAACAGGAATGATGCCTGGCTTCTGATCTGGAGCTGCCTGCTCCAAGGCCCTCTGCCAGGTATGGTTTTCACTCTGGGACTCAGTGTGCATGTTTACCTTGGTCCTCTACTCACTTGTGATGCTACTGCTTCAAAGAGGTCTCAAGAGGGCCCCAGGCCTGGCCTGAGCTGGGAGCAAACCTTCTTTGCCTGTGAAAGACTAAACAAAGTCAAATGTCTTCCTGTTTCAGTTATTCAAGGTAAAAGCTGTACGTGGGTTGCCTTTCATGCACAAGGATCTCGCTGATGGTTTGCTTGCCATCCTCCACCCAGGTGAGTCATGTGGGAAGTCACTTGGGAAAGTCAGAAGCAAACCAGGTGCAGACACTATCTGGTTTTGGTATCTCTTACGTATAAATATAAACAGAAGGAGGTTCTTCTTGAGTGATGTTGGAGAGCAAATTGGCTTTGAACAGTCTGCCATGTTCATTCCAAATATGTCTTGGTGATATTGTTAAGGATGCATTTTGTGTGAACCTTGTGCCATATTCTATACATAACACAGACATGGCTTTCCAGAAGTCTCTTCTTGCAGGCAATAGGCTGCAGGCTATGACATCTCCCAGGTGCTTTGCTTAATTTTAATCTTATGAAATGCAAAGTTCACACATGCTTGACACATCCCTATGCGCAAAAAAATCACACCCTGAATCCAAACAAATACCTGTAGATAGCGGCAGATATAAGTTAATTTGTCATCTGTAGCCCCAGTGCAATTACAGCACACAAGTCAGACAGAAGGAAAATAATCCTGATGTCCCAGACACCAGGGAATCCTGAGCTCAAGCTAAGTCTCCTTCCTGTGCCTGCCTTCATTGTGTGTGTTCCAGTATAAGACTGAACATTGTGAAAAGACCTTCTGAGAGACAAACTTGCAGGGTCTTTTCTTCAAAACCCAGACACAGTCTGGCAAAATGTCATACTTCAGGGAGCTTCAGCCACTCTCTGGAATTGCCATCTTTCATAGGACTTTTAAAGGAAGACCTTTTGATCCCATTTTGTAGAGCAAATAAGCAACAATTCAGCCTCATCTGGCTTATGGTAGCAGACAGATTGCTCATATCTGTCCTGTATTTTGCAGCCATTCTAGGTAGCGTATTTCAAACTAGATCATGTAATATGAAATTCAGGAAGACAGACCATAATTCCATTTTTGCAGTAACTGTCAATATTTTTAACAAGGGGCTTCCTCAAGAGACTTCCAGACTTAGTCTGGGGTAAAGCTTGTGGGTAGAATGTCTGTCTTCCCAGGGAGAAGGAGGGGTTTGGGCAATGTACTAATTTGTTTTTCCATTTAAAATAAATGCTGCTTCATAACCCAATCAAGGAAAAAACCAGAAACACCCAGCAAATAAACACTGCTGAAAATGCTCCCGCTCCGCTTTTGGAAGTTGGTTGAGTTTGTTGGTGCCTGAGTGTTTGGTTTGCCTAAGTCAATATGGCACCCAGAGAGATGCCAGGAAATGAGAGGTGGCCTCTCGTCACTGAGTACAAACTGGCCTATTGCAAAAGGATATTTTAGTAGTGCTTTTGTGATTCCCTGGGCTAAATCTCTTCTGACATAGGTGACTAAGCAACTTCAGAAAGGAAGTGAGCATCAGCAGTGTAGAGGAAGTTCCCCATTGATTTTTGGGCAAATTGTGCCCATATATTCCATTTGTCATGTAGTCCAGATCATCTTCACAGTATATTTACAATGCATGGAACCATTTCAAGCTTATTTTATCATTCTTTTTTTTTTTCCCCAAGCACACATATCCATAAGTGCCTACTTCACTTGGGAGGTTACAAAATGAATATGAGGGTGGATTTTGCCCACCAAGTCAAAATGGTTGTATTATCCCTACTCATTAGTGAGGTAAGCCATTGATATTGTCTGCAGAAGCTTTCCAAGCTCAATTAAGTTGTAGCACTGTAAAACAAATGTTTGCAATAGGGTAAAGTTGTTCAGCTCACATCTGGCCAAAACCGACAGTGAGTAGTCGGCAGACTGCCCATATTTAATTACATTATCCTCTGTCTGCAGTGTACCGCAGGCCTCTGGAGGCAATCCAAGGCCATATATATTTTGTTTATATTTGCTTGTGATTTTTAATGATTGATTGGAGTTTTGGAAAATCATTATGTTTAAAAAGCCACAGCTTTGGAAATAGAAGTGTTGAGACTCTGTGTCTTGGCTTTAAGGAGTTACACTTTGGTAAAGCTGCCGTTAAAGATGGGAAAGTGATTCCTGCTGTTTACACCAACACAGCTACAAATACATTTTGTTCTCTTATTCATCAGGTCTTGTTTTTATGTGGCCTTAGTGGATGCTGTTCGAAGTGTAGTTGATGTGAGAACAGGATTACATTAGAAGTATGTAGGTCTGAGGGAAAGATGGATGGCTTATGAATCCCAAGTGTTCATAGGCTGATGGAGGCAATTCAGACCGTGCAAGAGGTGTTGCTACTGACCCCAGCTATCTGTCCTTTTCAGGCTTGTTCTACTCCCGAATCAGCACAAGAACTGTTAAAATTAACAGATCTGATGACGGATTCCTGGTGACTGCCATGTTCAGATCACACTTCTTCCCTTGTGATGGGAAGTGTAGGATTTTGGAAACTGGTTCCTGAGCTACACATACCCTGTACGGAATGGGACCAGCAGCTGAGGTTGGTAACCTGGATGGGCACCCCAGGCTAACTTGTCAGTGAAATATGTATGTAATGAAGGGGGAAAGAGAAGAAAGAGCTATTGTTTTGAGTTGTAATTCAGCCATAGTGGTCTGGAGTCTGATTTCCAAAGAGCATTTATTGCTCCCTCGCAACTGATTCAGCAGTGAGATTCAAGACCAGACTTGCATACATGTTGGAGTCTGTTTTTGTTGAATATGGGACCTCCAAAGGCAAAGCTCTGAGTAAGCAGCCTCTGTCTAAAGATACCATTGTAACTTGACAGAAGTGGTGCAGTTAAGCGTCATGGAATAGGTTGCTTCTATGCTGGAGTTGCAGTAGCATCCATTATTCCAAACATAAAGTTTTAAAAGCAAAATTTGGAAAAAAATGTTGATTTTAGTTTTCCTCCCTAGCCGTTTTGGGGATAAATTCATTGTTATGGCCTTAGTGGATAAATCTACAAAAATGTCTTCCATCTGCATGTGTAAATCCAGTAACAGAGTGCACGTATTTATATGCAGAGTCACCAAAATTGCGTGTGCTGGTGTGCTGTTCTGTGGTCACCACCACCTGTTTGCAGGAAATGCAAACTCCTTGAAAGATGTGTCCTTCATACACTACTCAAAATAGTCTTGCTCTATTTCCATCTTCTCACAGGTCAAATTGTTACAAGGAGTGAATAAACCAGGTAAAGTTAATGCCTGGCAGATTGTTATATATTTGGATGGGTAAAACTGTGCTAGAAGGACAAGAGTTCCTGAAACAAATTTTGCATAAAAGAAGGCTTCTAAGTCTTCAGCTGGAATTTGCTTCTGAACAGCTTTTAAAAATGAGGGTCTAAAATGATTTTGAAATAAACTTTCCAAAGTTGTACATCATTTTGTTTATGAGTAGCCTGAGGGAGAGAAGTTCAAGAATCCCTTTCTGGGTTTCTCAGATTACCTGAAATTCATCACACGTAATAAGAAAATTATTTTGTATTAAATATAAAAGGTGATTTTCAACAGTTAGAACTTGCCATAACTTTATTACACTATAACTTTAAAATTTTATTGTGTGCATGTGAGTAAGGTTTCCATTCTTCTTTTTTTCTTAGACAAAGGGATTTGATGTTGTTGGTAATATTACCATGTGATGCTTGCCAGGACTAGAGCATTGTATGTTGGTGCAACAGAAACATGTAGAAAAATCCATTCTCTGCCTGCCAGTTTGGTTTTATCTGTCTTTGTTATGGGTAGTGTGGGTCATGGCATTGTACCTGGCACAGGGCACTAGCTTTGGTTGAATTCCATGTCAGACTTCTGGGTAGGCTTCAGTAGGAGCCTGAATGACCCTTGCCCCATGAACTCATCCACTGTACAGAGACAGGTTTTATTCCTTGAGCAGTAGCAAGTGCTCAGATGTCAGCAGTGACCATGTGTTACCAACTTCAAAGAGATCCTGAGGTCAGTCAGTTTATTTAGAGCTAAGTATAATGGCATGTCCCAATAAAATTTGCAGAAAATATTTACTTAGTAAGTTTATTTATTTATTTATTTCTTCAAATCAATCCCACCCATTTGAACAAAACTAAACCCTCAGAAGAGGCTGTTGGATGTGCATGTCCTTGCAAACTTTGGAAAGCTGGGGTTTTAAACTCTGCCCAGATACTACAACAATACTATATGCAGAGAGGCAAGTGAGTACATGTGCTGGCAAATGGAAGGATGGCAGTAAAACAAAACAAAACAACCAAGGGGTAAATTCACCTCCTTGAAAAGGTGAAAAGTGAATACAAACTATATTGCGCAAATTAATCCTCCATTATATCATTGGTACTTGCTTCTGAATGGAGTTTTTCCAGCTGTCTTTCAATACACTTGTGTATCATTTACGTTCTTAGGCTGTTCATGTTCATCAGCTCATAAAGCTTTCTGGAATTCAGAATGAATCTCTTAAAACCTTGCTCCAGAGAAAGTTGACTGTCTATAAAGGATTTGAGATCTTATTTTAGTTACCCAAAGGTCAGCAGGCAGAGAAGAAAATTTCTATAACTTTCAAGTAACTTTTGGAAATGCCCTTTTGTCCATAGGGATGTATATGCTTAGATGCAGAGATGCTCCAGATGATTTGGTATGAACAAACTGGCAGCAGGACAGTGCACGATACAGTGTGACTAATTCTGGCCCCATAGGTCATATTTTACCATAGTTATGATGACTGAGCCTGGGCTATTAATTCTTCAGATCTCCCAAGAGAAGAGTCTCTGGCTTGTGTATATCATCACTGAAGTGGAGGTGTGCACACAGTAAATCAGATTTAGCTGAATTTACTAACAAGCCATGGGTGCAGCTTATTCACAGCAGCATATTTTGGTCTAGAAAGAGCTGGTATGCTCCAACAATGCCTCTGTGGTGACAATGCATGTATCCAAAAGGTGCTGGTGGAGGTGTGTTGCTGTAGACCTAGAAACCCCAGACAAATCTCCAAAGTTCTTAAATTCTACCTCAACAAGATTTCCAGGGTCAAAAGAAGAGCCACACATTTTGTCCTAACTTCTTGGACCATGGTGCACTTGGACCTTCATTAATATGGTTAGGATTCAGGTTTGAATGCTGCATAAGGCGAGTCAAGGGTGAAATTTGGTACCTCTGCATGTCATTGCCTTGTGCATGCTGGTCAGCTACCAGCAGTAACCCCTGTTTCTTGAGAAACTGCATCCTAAGTCAGAGACACATTTTTAACACTCTACCTGAAGCCCACAGCTGTTATACAGATGAAAGTACTGTGATGTGGATTTTGTTCTTTCTCTTAGTGCGCTCTGTTTTCTCTCTTTTAATCTGCTATAGATTTGTGGCAGGGGTGTTTTTATGCCCAGTTCTTCGGCTGGGATGAATAAAACAAACAGAGGTCAAGTGACTAATTCAAACTCAAACAGTGCACCGGCCCTTCAGCCAGGCTTTTAGAATGAGCTTAATGATTTTTAACTCCTTGCTGTAGCTGCTGCTTTAAACTGTTCCCAGTTCCCAGCAGATTGGCTACCAGGTCTACCAAGCTGCTAAGGACAACTGGCCTATTCCTTGCCATTGAAACCATCACAGTACAAATTACCATATATCCAGGTTAAAGTGTTTGCACCAGTGCATGAACAGGTATAGACACAACTCTGTGTGTGCCTGTTCTCCGAATGATCCTGGTGTCGGAGTTCAGGGCTGTGATGCCTGCAATTAGTAATCAAAAAAGCAGTGTCTGCCTTATATATGGTGACTGTATGACTGATCCTTGAAACTGAGGTGGTTAACTGAAGAATGCAGTAACACATCCAGTAAGAAAATAGATGGTGCCCAATAAGTTGTTCTTTGCAACTGCAGAGGCCTGTGGTAGGGGCAAGGAGGCAGAATTAAAGCTGGGAGGGTTAGAGTGATAGCTGACTAAAACTGATGTTGTTTCAATCACAGTTGTGAAAACAGTGGCCCCATACATCACCTTGACTTTATTTCTGCTACACGAGCCTGGGGCTTTTTTCATGCTCTTCTTGGGGTTCACATCTCCGTCTCCTAGACTTGGCTATCTGGAAGGGATAGGGATGAACAAAATCTTCTTCCCCTTGCAGTGTTGCTTGTTCCTTTTGACAAGGGGACAGGGTATTCCCTGCCTGCTCCTCACAGTGAGCTCAGTTCTCTGAGGGGAATGAAAAGCCAGGTTGTCTTCTCCCAGTTTGTCCAGTGGCATGGGGAGACAGAGAAAACCTTTTACCAGAATTAGTAACTGTGAGGCCTTGGAAGGGAAAATGCCCATAACAAGAGGGCCTTCTACATGACTCCCACCAGAGGGGTTGAGTCTAAATGACACAGCCTTGTCCGTAGCAACTTGTCTGTTCCAGTTTTATGTGACTCAACAATAGAGTTTCCACTGTTTCCCTTGCAAGACTCAAAAGAAAGCAGGTCTTACAGACCAGATAACCCTTCCTTATTCATGTGGAATAATCCCACTAAGAAGTCATTCATGGGTAAAGCAAAGAGAAGCTGTCCCTAAAACAGCTTTTTGCATATACTTGAGCCAGTGGATTCCTACATGTACACTGTTATGCTTGTGGAGCAGAACACACAGTCTAGGGGCATCCTGGGTATGTGAATGTAACTTCACATCAGTACAAGCAAAATACCACCACAAACAACTCTCCCCTTCCTACCCCCACCCTCCCCCCATCTTTCTGGGTTCTGCTTGAATGGAGAAGTAGAGAAACAGGTCATGGCAGAAGTTGTGCTTGCACAAACAAGGAACAGTATCCCCCATGTATAACACAACAGCCTCTGGTGGGTGTTTCAGACTGCTTGAAACCTTGGAGCCCTGTGTTTTAGGCGATAACTATCCATCTGAAGGGAACAAACTTAACTCCTCTGTCACTTGCACTCTTTTCTCTTAGGAGTGGTGAAGTCCGTGACTCATTATGAACCCTCAACAAGAAAAAAGTATTACACACTTGAGTAAAGGCTTTGCTGAGCTTGGACTATCAGGTTGTGAATGCAGTGATAGTCTCAGGTTCTGGACAGAGGCCCGTGAGGAGCTGAAAGACGCGTGTCTTGTCAACCAGTTGACACAGCAGTTCCAACTTATCCTTTGGCAATCCGCACTTCGAGTCTAGTGCAGTGGCCTTGATAACAGAAGGGATTGCCTTTGGCACAGCTCCCTAGCTTTGAGCAAATACACTCTCATATACACTGCAAAGCGATGCCAGGTAGATGATGTCAGAGATGAATCCCAAACCTGTTCCTGCTTGTATTGCAATCTTTCAGATAGATTGGGGTTGTGACAAGTGAGGCATGGTTTGATAACTTGTCCAATGGGACAGCTTCAGGGGCTGTGTGCAATAGTCGGATGAGGAGTGACATGCAGAACAATGAGGAGACCCGCAAGCCTCATCAGCCAGTCTCCCTGAATAACAGCTTGAAAGGATTAAATCTTTGGCTGGTTGCACCTCACATTCAACCAGACCATGTGCCTAGAGACAGCACAGCATGATAGTGACAGCTCAAATTAGTGTGCTTTTGGTGAAGTTCTTAAAATCACCACAGTTAAAAGGAGATCCTAGGGTCAGATGTGACAGTATGCAAGAGTCTGTTAAGTTTCATAGTTGATAAAGAGCAGAGACGGTTACACTAGTTGTTTGTGAGGAGAGCAAAATTACCTCAAGCCTCCTCTAGATATAATTTAAAATTTATTTCCAAGAAATCAATCAGTGTTACTAGTATGGGATTTGGATCAGGATTTCCTGGGCATTTTCAAAAGAAATAATATTGGAGCTTTTGTTTATGTCAAGGATTCCGTTAAGTGGTTAACTCCTTTAGGACTTTTTCAGCTGGTCTCAAACACAATATCTGGCCAGTATTTTCATGCCCATGTTTTCTTGGATACAGTATATTAAGATAACAAAAGTGTCAACTACTTTGTTTGAGAGTAAGAAAATAGTGTGCCCATGCAATATGAGCAGGTAGCTTTTTTTGTCATGTTAAAAATAAAGTGAACTTCTTGGACAATTTCTTGGCTGTCTGTTCCCTAATGCCAGTGGGAACCGCAGGGCAGCACTGGTTGTTTGACAGTCAGTCTTGTTACCTGAACAGTCAGCATGAACAGACAAAGCAAGGAAATATTCCAGCAGCAAAGCTTTCAGTGATGATGAAGCAGCACAGTCTGGGACCACATCTGCAGCTGCAGGTTGATTGGAACACTTGTGTGAGGATTTCTTACTGGCATGAAAAAACTATAAGATCTAGCAAAATATTTCACTTTTACATTCATATGGATTTAACAAAGACTATTTTAAGAGAATCACAGCAGTGACCTGTGATTTACATAAACCTCCCATGGACAACTGTATATGTTAATGTAGCAGTGACCCAACCA
>VYZT01018123.1:1705-14865 GCA_013400735.1 Pomatostomus ruficeps | reverse complement strand
GAATCTTAAGGCATCACCTGGGTTGTGCTGAAGGGCTGGTGCTGATTTTCCTGCCCCTCCTGCAAGCCAACACCACAAATCCCTGCTGGTTTTAGTTGTCACCTGATTGATTGATTGATTGATTGATTGATTGATTGATTGATTGATTTTGAAGGTTCAGCTCCTGACTGTGGCAGCATCGTGGTCCATGATTGGAAATACAGCGCAGTGCACAATCATCCTTTGCTGGCCCCAGGAGCAGGAGCTCAGCCCGGCAAGCTGGGCTGGGGCAGAGCTCTGTTGGTACAGGAGGAGTCAGTGTCACTACAGGGATATGGGACAGCACAAAGGGACAATTTCTGGGTTTCTTTTCATGTAAACCTCGTCTTTAGTGGTGTCTGGGCTGGGGAGGCGGAACAAGGCAGAGAGGTTGAACAGGGAAAATATCAGAGAGAAGCAGCAGAGCCTTCAGGTCTCCTGGTTGTCTCAGCCCCTTGTAGGACTTGCTTGGCTTTCAAACAGGCCTGAGGGATTCTGCACCCAATTTATTCTGCACTCAAAGCAAAAAAGCCTCCAGAGGTGGCTGAGAAAATCTTTAGCAAGACAGACAACCCAAACAACAGAATGCAAAGCACTCCTTGCAGCTGAATATGCATGTTCATGAATCCAAACCCAAATGAAGCCAATGAAATTATTCCCTAAGCTTTCGGATTCTTCTTTTTGGTTGTTTTTTTTGTTGGTTTTTTGGTATGTTTTTTCCATACCTAACACTACACAGCAGCTTCCTGAATTTTAATGGCTGAATTGTGGTGTCTCTGTTTACACCAGCTGATTAGATTCCCTGCTGGAAGCTCCACTGTCAGGGATAAGTCTGCAGAGACCAGTATTTGCAAATTTATCGCCTCTCTATTTATTTGTAGGTAAAATATTCTCCAGCGATTCATCTCATCGCTGGAAAATGCTTTCCCAAATAAATTGCATTGCTTCCTAAAATTTAATTCCTATTTCATATTCCTTTTGTTTGCTTAGTTTCTATCCTTTATCAAATGGCTGTGGGCAGGTTTCTTACAGCCTGGAAGCTCTCACGGCTCTGATATCACTCCTGCATTTCCAGCAGGGTGAGAGGGTTTTGCATTTTTGGTGCTTCTCCGTGGGTTGAAATCCAAGGATGGGGATTCCTTTTGCTGTTGTACATATTGTGATTTACCAAAATATGGGTACAGATCTAATATCGATACCCAACTGAGACAGACAAGACTCTCTAACAACGAAGTTAGAAAGTGTACGCTTTATTAAATAATTAATTACGACCAGGCGCCTGCGTGGAATCACTTCCAAACACGCAGGGCAAAGTCACAGAGCATTCCAAGGTCTATTTATCCACGGAAAATTCAGTACAAATGCAGATTCATATCATTGCCTCCTCCCACTCCACGCTCCATATGGTAATTAGCTGAAAACTAATTAAGCATGCGCAGACAGCTTCTTTCAATGGGTCGGTGGGCTCGTGATTTTCAGGAGGGGGGTTTGAAGATGAAGTAACCTCCTCTACCTCGCTTTGACCTGTCTGCTTCCCGGGTCAGGATAATGAAAGTGTCTCTGGAAATTCTCCAGTTCCTTTCCTTCGCCCTCGATGAATAGGAATTTTAATTGAAAAATTAGTTATTGTTCGAATCTCTTTGGGTCTACTGACCATCAGTGCAGCTGAACAGACAGAATAGCTCAGATAATTCATCTTTAACTGATCATTTGCTCAGTTAATTCAATCCAGCTGCGCTCTTTGCCTTGCTTCACTTTTTACTAAAACCCTAGCACTTTACTATTTAAACTCTGCTTTTTCATTGAGTTTTTAAACTTCCTGTTTCGATTGCATCTGCTGGAAGGTGCTCTGAGAGCCAAGGCTCGAGCATTGCAGGGGCACTGACACCGAACAGGATGGGTAAAACTGCTCTGGGTGCCAAACCTCGCTCCCAGCACACCCTGAGCTTGTTGAAATTCAGCTGAATCAGCTCCTTTACGGCATCTGGGAGATGCTGGAAGAGAAGAGGTTTCCTTCTCCCAGCTGTGGGTTTATTTATATCTCTGTGCTGTTTGGAGTTCCAGGCACAGACCTATTCCAAGGAGCTTCAAAGAGAGACCAAAAAAAAGAAATTTTTGCTTCAGAAAGTTTGAAGTTTTTCTGTCAGAAGATGGGAGAATGTGCAGATTACAGTGCTCATGAGGTAATACCAGCCAGCAGGAGCTCTGCAGCGTCACAGCTGTGAAGGATTTTAATGGAAGCTTTGTATGGACACACATATGTTGTGCTTAGAGAGTGGCTTTTGTATCTTTACAATTTAAACCAGACCCCTTCCTTGGAAAGGAGGTAGAATTTTTTAAAATATCATTAATTTTGGGGGTATCGGTTTGAAAGTAAAGCTCATTTCTTATGGCTGCACTTAAAATTGCTCTGGTCAAGAGAGAAAGTGTTTCTATTGCACTGTGCCTTATCAGATCTCGATTTTGTGTGATTGCAAACGCTGATCATGGATCTGAATATCAGCCAAGCACTGTCATGGTGTTTATCCCAGGGTACCAGTCCAAGCCTGCTGCTGGGCTTTTATTTCTTTACAACTTAAACCAGACCCCTTCCTTGGAAAGGAGGTAGAATTTTTTAAAATATCATTAATTTTGGGGGTATCGGTTTGAAAGTAAAGCTCATTTCTTATGGCTGCACTTAAAATTTCTCTGGTCAAGAGAGGAAGTGTTTCTGTTGCACTGTGCTTTATCACATCTTGATTTTATGGGATTACAAACGCTGCTCAGGGTTCTGAATATCAGCCAGGCACTGTCATGGTGTTTATCCCGGGGTCACAGCCCAAGCCTGTGCTGGGGTTTAACCTAGAGATGGGGAAGGCTCAGCCCTGCAGCAGCCTCGGCTCCACACGAGCACAGCCCTGGGAGCGGCTCCAGGGCTTCGCTGTGTTCCAGGTGATCCCTCCTCCCCCTGCCATGGGAAATAAATTCCCAGACCCCACACAACATTCCTGACACCTCGCTGGGAAACCAAAGCTCTGCGTTCCCCGTTAGCTCTTCCTGCTTTGAGCTTTAAAGAAGACCCAAACACGTCCATCTCGGTGATAAACAGCCTCGCTCCTGGGTTATGGTGGAGTTATTGGAGGAGAACCAAGTGGTGGGAGGATTCCCAGCAGGCCTTATCCAAACCACTGCCCTTCAGTTCTCCCGGGGCCCAGAGCTGCCTGCTGGGGGTGGGAACTGCACCTTCTCATTAAAAATTATGAGCAGAAGTGCTGCTGTTATTTCAGGTTATGGGAAGTGCTTTTTTCATTAAGCCAAGCCCGCCTTTTAATTGAGGGCACTGGATAATGATTTGCAAAAATACTGCAGGATTCACTGAGAATATATTGCCCAGGCCTTGTGGGAAGGTCAGTGCAGATAAAACACATTAACGCCCCCGTGTTTATTTGGCTTCTGTGTTAGGATTGATCCCGTTAGCTCTGCTGAGGTGAGTGGGGAGGCAGATGGAGAATTGGTGTCTCAGCTGGAATCCAATGAGTTTGTGAGGGTTCGTGGTCTCAGCAGCGGGACCTGACTTTCAGTTTTGCTGTGCCTTATTCAAACTGTCCCGTCTGTAAAGAGAAAGCAGAGAAAGAGGGAGCTTTTGCTGTCTGTGGTTCAGCTGCTGTGAGCTCTCAGTGCTCCCCTGGACCTGAGTTTGAGTTGGCTGTTGGCAATATTCTGGCGAGTTACACTTTCATGATTCTGACCAAAAAAAAAAGAAAAAAAAAGGGATCTTTAAGCTCCCAGCAGCCAATTCTGTCATCCTTTCCTCCATTCACTTAATGCTGCAAGATGAAAGTCTGCTTTAACACCAGCATTAGCACACTGCTCCACGCTCTGTTATCTCATACATAATCAATCCACTTAGGCAGCAATAGCAGAAATGAAAAAGCAAAAGCTTGAACGTCGCTGAACGGCAGCCCCAGCTGTAATCACATCAAGGCAGTGATTTGTGCAAATAATGACATTCCCCACCTTGCCCAGAGCAAACTCCCCGAACTTGGAATCGTTTTCTCCCTGCTAGACCAGGAGTAATTGGATGTCCAAGTGTTTTGTCGGCGGTGCAGCTGCAGAGAGAGCGACTGCACAGGGCTGTGAGTGCTTCCCCTGGTGAGGAAACCTCGCTGAGAGATCACAGTAATGAACCCAGGAACAGAAACCCAAACCCCACCCCTGGTGAAGGGGCAGCTGCTGTGTCACAGGGACCAAAGGAGGCTCGAGGGGAGCTGTGCTTTGGCAGGACATCACTGGGAGAGTTTGGAGACACCAGCCAACACTGTGACATTTCCTTTTATTGGGAGCAGCTGCTCCTGAGGTGGTACCCGGCCTGCTCCTGTTGTTTTCTGTGAGACTTGGCAGATTCCTGGGATCTAAGCCAACTTCTTCAAAGTTTAAATCAGATAAGAGTCCCAGGCTAAAATGTTGACATTGATTTCTCACACAGCACCTTTGATATTCTTGTGCTTGCTGGAGTATGGAATGGCACTGGGAGGAAAGGGCTCTGCATATTTTCATTGTTATTGCAGTTAAATTGAACAGAGAGTGTCCAAAGTGTCTTTTTCGGAATTAATTCTAAGAAGAAAAGACTTAAATGAGCAAAATTGGTAGCTGTTTATGGCTTTCCATGTTAGCGTTGTCAGTTTGGTGCCTAAGAAAACGGTGATGTTATTTACTCACAGCATTTGTCGTCGAGTATTCATGTTTTTTGATGAGATGTCCCAATGGGGAACTAATGCTCTTATGAGGAGCAATTTCAAACCTCAAGAACAACTAAAAGTCAAGCCCCACAGTACAGATGTGTTGCTACATTTTAGTGGGAATGGGAAATTGCTCCAAGGATCTTTATTGTGACCTAGCTGGAAGCAAGCAACTGCCTTGTGTCCTGAACCTGCCAGTCCCAGCATCCAAGCTAGGGAGCCTGACACAAATTCAGGTTCTCTGGTCCCAGTGGGGTAGAAAAGGTTCTGTTTGCTGAGGAGCTTTTGAGCTAATGCAGCCCCTACCTCAGCGTTTTGGTTCAGAGCTTTTCTTTTGTGAGGGAAATGCATTTCTGAGCAGTCACAGCACAGCAGCGACGCTCCAGGATCTGTCGGGGGTGCAAAGGTCCTCGCATGTCTGTGGTTCCGGGTGCAGGAGCTCCTTGGAGTCTGACAAGCAGCTGGGAAAGGGGGAACAGAAGGATGCTGAGAGCACCCTGCTCTTCATCCATTCTGTGTCCTGGGGAGCCCGTCTCCAAGGAGGAAGGAGCTGCAGGAGGGCCAAAGCACTGATTTGTCATTGTCCCCTCACACTGCCATCTGTTGCTGCCTTTTTCCAGCATGAAAGGGAAGCATTCACAGTTATTTTTCCATCTAAAAACTGCGCTGCACCCACCAGGAACAGAATTCCTGTGTCTGGTGTGCTCCTGCGTGTTGCAGTGTGCAAACCAAGCAGGCAGATCTCTCCTGCGTGAGGTGTGAGGTGAAACCACTCCGAGGGCTCGTGTTGGAATGAAAATTTGGGTAAGAACTAACACCTACTGCTAATTCTTGATAATTTCTCACTAATGTGCTGTGGAGGGAGCCACGGAGCACGTGGCATTTTATATTCAGAATTCAGCCTGGGTCTTGCTGCTGCTGCTGTCCAGCTGCTTTGTGGCCCCTCACAGTCCCTGGAATGCTCCTGTTTATTCTGGCACAGGAGTCACTTGGTGTCCCTTCTCTCACTTGGATGAGTGTCCTGAGCCACAACAGCAACCAACCCTCTGTGGCACAGCCCTGTCTGCCCCGGCCTCGTTTGCAGGTGGAGCTGCTAATTGCAGAGAAGTCCTTCAGGGCGGCTTTGATTTCAGCTGTGCTCACCCCGGCCCCGCTTAATTTTTCAAGGCAAACACAGAACAAAGGCTGATAATATTTTACATTTATTCTTTGTCCTTGTTTATCTCAATGGCTTTAGAGAAGTGCCTTATCTGATGTTCTCTGTCTGGCAGAGCAGCCACCGTGTGAGCTTTGGCAGGCAGAGCTGCTCCAGCTCTCAGGGACGCTGCAGGTGCTATCAGAGAAGGATTTATCCAGCTGCTGGCTGATACCCAGGGGTTTAAAGCAGAGATCCTTCCCTGTACCCCGTGTGGTTGTGGCTCTGATGAGGAGGACACTGCCAGGGATGAGAGAAGGGAGAGGGTTCTGTGTTTATTGCACAGCCTCATCCTCACGTCAGCGTTCAGAGGGGCACAGGCCTGAAGGAAACCTCCAGAAAATTCATTAAATTGTGGGTGAGGTGATCTCTCCGGCCTGCATCTCCCTGCTACTGAGCAGCAGCCTTTTCCAAGGGCCTGCTCTTCTCCTCGGTGCTCGTTGTGTTCAAAATGAACAACATTTTTGTGTAACAATAAGACCAGGTGTAGGACTGAGCAACCACACTGACAAATAGCACTGCTGGCCATGAAACTCCTGAATAATCCCTGTTTCCATCCCCTGTTTTCATGGGGATGGAAAACCAGGAGGGAGCTGTTTGGCTGGACCAGGCACCGATGCTGGTCTTTGTCCTTCCCCAGCAAAGTGGTTTTTGTCCAGCAGGAGTTTTCCTGGCCAGGGAGAGCAGCATCCACACAGCCTGGGCATGAGGGGAGGCTGCAAAAGCTGCACAAGGCTCAGGCCCGAACACCCAAGGGCACCCTAGCTGCTCCTGTGTGTTTTTATTTAGTTTATTAATAACTGAACAAGGTTTTGTGGCAGCTCCAGGACACTGGGACCCTTCAAACCTCACCAATCATGTGAAATGCCACAGTTCCTCGAGCTGGGGTTGGAATGGGTGGCGTGGGGAGAGCGCAGCTGTATTTGGTACTGCCCTCCTGCTGGAATCCAGCTGCAGATGCTCAGAAAATCACTTTTCAGGAGGATCTGTGGCTGAGAGAGAGCTCAGCTTTCACCAGCCAGGCCGTGTCTGAGCTGGGGGGGTGCTCAGGGCAGGGAGGAGCCCCTCGGCCTTCCCTGTTGAGATCCCGGTCCTGGGACAGCCCCGGCCCTGGGACGCCCCTGGTCCTGGGACACCCCTGGTCTGGGGACACCCCTGCTCCTGGGACACCCCCGGCCCTGGGACACCCCTGCTCCTGCAATACCCCTCCCCCTGGGACACCCCTCCCCCTGGGACACCCCCAATCCTGGGACACCCCTGGTCCTGGGACGCCCCTGGTCCTGCGACACCCCTAATCCTGGGACACCCCCAATCCTGGGACACCCCTGTCCCTGGGACACCCCCGGCCCTGGGACACCCCCAATCCTGGGACACCCCTGTCCCTGGGAAACCCCTGTCCCTGGGACACCCCTGGTCCTGCTGCTCTTGGCAGCTGAGGGAGGAGGTTTCCAGAATGTTCCAGCACAAGGCCAGGCTGGACAGGGCTTGGAGCAGCCTGGGATGGTGGAAGGGGGGTTGGAACTGTGGGGTCCTTGAGGTCCCTTCCAACCCAAACCACTCTGGGATTCTCTGGCTGCCTTTTTGTTGATCTGTGCCAAAGAGCTGTGACAAGAATTGCATAATAAATGTGATGAAAACAGCTCCATGGACAAGTAATTATCACCTGATTTGCCCATAACTTCTTTGCAACACTCATAGCCTGGCTTTTGCATAAATTTTGTAATCAGGTAATAATTTGTGCTCTCCAAAGCTGATTCTGATATACCTGAAGGGTCTGGCAGTTCGTGATTTCCTACAAGATTAAACCATAGAAACAAATTGGTGTTTAATGCAGACTTTAGTTTTATTGGCTTCCTTCCGCACTTCAAGAAACAAGTGTATTGACTGCCATAAATCAGGAGTTTGAGACCTAGAATGTGTCTGTTCTGCAGCCTTCTCGATCGAGGGGAAAGGAAAAAAAAAGGTAATTTCTTGCCAAGTAGAGCTGGTAGAAAATGAAGGAAATAAATGTGAGGATCTTCAAGTGTGTGGGAAAGATTCAAAGCACTGATGATGCTGTTCCTCCTGGAGACACCCTGGTGTTCTCCCCTCTCCTCCTGCACAGTCCCCCCTGCAGTTGTTCAGTTTTGTGTGTTCTCCATCCCAAAGGCTTTCCAGGAGTGGAGCTTTCTGTACCAATGATAACATCATTAATCTTCCTGATTTTGGGGAAAGTTGAGCAAAAAACCTTCGTGCAACAGCCCCGGACTGGTATCATTAATCAGTGATCATTTCAAGGTATTAATTAAAGCGCTGGGCTCTTTGCCTGGAAAACATACTTCAAGGCTTTTTTTTCCTTTTTTTTTCTTTTTTTTTTGCACCAATAAAATAAGTGGTTTCCATTAAAGGGCAATTAGCAGAGACACAAAAGCAGGGAAGTGCTCCATCTGATTCATCAACGCCATAAACGAGGTGCTGCCACCATTTCTTCAGCCGTAGATGAAAAAAAGCCTTACGAATGCCTCTATTATCTGTATCATCTGCTGTGGAAATCTGGGGATGCTTCTCCTGTTGTAGTTTCGATATTTCCTTGGGTTTTTTCCTGTGTTCCAGTTGCATGCAATAAAGGAGCCCTTTGTGATGTTTATTCAGAGTTTCGAAAAACATTTTAATGATGTGAATAGAGAGGGGATTTTAAGGAAATGCAGAGTTCACATCAAACAACCCCACTGAAGTCTCTTTGGTGCTATTAGAGAGGGACTGCTGTGCATTTTAATGGTGCTCACCAAACCAGCAAACCTGGCTTTCTTTTAATGCAAGCCATGGCAGCACTTTTTGTCAGCCAGGCCTCCACAGGCCATTAGAGATCCTTTGAATTCAATTATTTTCTTCTGGATTAGGAAGAACTAACACCCAACAGCTCAGAGGTTGTTTCAAACAGAATTTTATTTTGTTTTGAAGTGTTTGTCCGGTCCTTCTGGGTAAAATAGATGTTCCAGCTTAAAATAAAAGCAGAAATGGGGAAAGCCAGGGGTGAGGGTGATGTTTCCATCCTACAGCTGCTGTGAGCAGCATTTCCCCACCCTGTTCCTGATGCTGAGGGTGCAGCTTTGTGGTGGCTCAGATTCTTTCCCATGGGAATTTTTCTCTTCTTCTTCCTATGTTTTATAAATAAAGATAAGGTTTGGATGTTGTTGAAACGGTCTCTGGAAAACATGGGCAGTTCTGGCCTGGCCAATCGGCCTAGGGAGAAGTTTTAAATTGACCCAATCCGGATGACCTTTGAAAAGTCTATATAAATTTTGTAATTAAATAATAAAGTCAGATTTCACCACTCAACTATCTCGAATTCTTCACTCGGCTAGCGGCTCAACAGCGACACAGCTTCATCCTCCATGGAGGGACAGGAACTCAGGCTGAGCACTGGGGTTTAGCTGCACAGCTTTGGTGCACAGGAGCAGCCAAATGTCTCAGGTGCCCTGGTTTTGAGCTTTGATCTCCTGCTTTTCTTCTTGAACAGCAGCTTCTCTGCATGTGCTGGAAGAGCTTCCATCCAGGCAGGGCTGAACTGGCCAGCGCTGAGGACACAGCTCCCTGGCACTCCTAATTAGCTCTAAATGAGCATGGCTGTGATTTAGCACTCTGCTCCCTCTCCGTGGCTGCCCATTGATTTCCTGGGCTTTACTCTGCAGCTCCTGGCTCAGACCTGTGCAGCGGGAAAGGAGCTGCCTGTGTAACAGCACTGGGAAACCAAGCAGTGCCCGGGGGGAATTTTTCGGCTGTTCCAGTTTTGTCCTGGTCCAAAGGGGACCAGGAAAGCCCCTGTGGAGATCCTGGGGTGGTCCCCACGTGCTGTGGTTCAGCTCACATTGCACAGCTGTTTGCAAGTGTGAAAGCTCTGGGTTCCTTGAGACAAAGCCAGGAGAGCTTTAGCTCTGAGCAGGCTGTGCTTAGAACTGCACTGGAACAGGGGCTGGGTGCCCTGTCCCGGCTGCTGGTGGCTCTGTGGATGAGCTGGGTAGAGCCCCTGAGCCCCTCCAGAGGGTCCTTTGCTCTGGGGGGGTGTGACAGAGCAGTGAGTGTCCCTCAGGGCACTGGGAGCAGCAGTTTGGGGTGTAAGAGTGAGTTAGATCTGGTTTAGTGCTGGTTAATGCTGGATTCAACCTCAGGTTTTGTTGAACCCAAACGGTTCTGTGACTGATTGAACTTGCACAAGTCTGTGCTCTGTGCTGTGGGCCCAAAGCAGACTCAAATCCGTGTTTGGTGGCACCTGTGTCACCCTGTGCAATGGCAGTGCCTCTCAGGCACAGCTCTGGCTTCCAGTCCTGCTGGCACAGCAGCCACCCCTCCCACCCCTCTGCACCCCTCAGCAGTATCAAAGGTCTGTAGTGCACATCCTTAAGGGATCATTTTTCTTCTGACAAGACTTACGTCCCCCAAAACGAAGCTGGATATTTCCCATTATCGGGAAATGCCGGCTGTGTCCGGGATGGATCATCTCGGCCGTTACCTGGCAGATGCCAATCATTTATTTGTCCTTGCTCAGATGGAGTCGAGAGGGAGCCAGGGTGGTGATTTATCTCCTTCAAAAGAGGAAACATCTCCCTGAACCTCGTTTCCCTCATTCACAGGGGCTGCTGATCACCCCAATGAGGCTGGGGGAACTGTTGGGTCCCTTCTCCCCAAACTCATGCACACAAAACAATTTTCATCCCTCATCCATTTTACTCAATTTTACATGTTCAAATCTCAGTCCATGGAACTGAGGGAAAGAAGGGCAGGTTACAGGTGTGACAGAGCTGCTGGAGCTCCGAATGGTCTGAAAGATGCATTAGAATTTGAGGATTTTCCTTAATTTATCACAGTCCCCATCATCGTATTTGCTCAGGGTAATTAAGGTCGTGATTATTCAGTCAGTCCCATGGCAGATTTCTGTTTTTGCAGAACAAAATTGATGGGAGGGCTTTCCTGTCTTCGGGAGGAAAAAAATGGTTGGATACAGCATGTCATATTGATCCCATAATGCATGGTTTGCCTTGTAGTCATTTTTTTTCCCTCTTGGTCTCCAGTACATGCTGCAAGGATCTGGTGTCAGTAAAATTGGCTGGCTGTCATACAAGAGTTATTAGAGAGGAAAAAAAGTGATTTTCTGATCATAAGATTAAATTTTAATGGAGAAAAGAAAATGAAGTCATAGGTAACAATATAGGACCTTTTTGGGGAAAAAACCACTGCTTAGAAATATTTAATAATAAATAACAGTGTAAATAAATATATAGGTGATTTCTCAGAGGGAGCAAATTCACTGAAATTCTGTGTGGCAGGAGGGAAGGGGGACTGCACAGCCAGAAACCCACCTGAGCATCTCCCAGGCAAGTGAATTTTATCTCCCATCCCATTCCACTGGCAGGTTTGGAAGTGCCTTTCCCTCAGCCAGAGAAGTTTCATCCCGCAGGAATCTCAGGGGGTTTAATGGGAGCAAACCAGAGCTGCGAGTTTTGCCCTGGGAGCTCTGACAAACATCACCTTCGTTTATAAATGGGACAACAATGATGGCCCTGAGTCCTTTAGGGCTCGAAAAATCCGCGGCAGCCCCAGCAGCGCAGGGCAAAGGACATTCCCTGGGTTTAATGGGATCCCAGGGGCACAACTCGGCCCAGGTGGGAACAGCCCAGCAGCACCCCCGGGTCCAACGCGGATCCAATTGGATGGAGCTCAGCAATGAGCAGATCGACCTCAAATCCCCAGTGAGAAACGGAACAAATGAGGGAACTGTCCCCCATTCTAATGACCCCCCAAGGGAGACTCCAGCCCAGCTGAACAAACCTGTTGCAGAGAGGAGGCTCCGGGCAAGGCTGGAGCCTCTGCTTTGGAGACACTCGGGATGTTCTGTCTGCTCCCCTCAGAGAAGCCCCAAGCTGAGCTCAATCTCAGCCCCCAAGGGTTCTCCACATGTAGGGCTGAGGGACAGGGAGTGTTTGTGAAGGGAACAGGGAAAGGGGATAAAAATGGATAAAAAGGGGATAAAAAGAAAAGCTAAAAAAACCATCAGGCATCAGCCCCTGCTTGGGAAAGTGTCTGAAATTCCCGGGATGTGCAGCGCTGAGCAATGCAGGGCACAGCTCTCTCTGCCAGATCCTGCTCCAGATAGAGCTGCAGCAGACAATGGATCGCTGCGGCGCTTCCCCAAGGAGCCCGGGCTCTGCTCTCTAATCTCTTCCCCCAGGACTATTTCCTCGATGCTTTTTCTTTACCAAACAGATTAACAAGCGCACAGCAGAGCTGCCTTTTGTGTCCCTGTCCTGTATTCAAAATACATTCGCTGACACGGGTGAGGAAATTGAAGTTAAATCATCCCTGTGCCGCCGTTAAGATTGCTGCTGCATTTTGGGTGTTTTCAAAGCATCCCTCTGGCTCTTCCCTCCCCACCCCTGCTGGAAGGGTTTTTTTTTTTGTTAAACTGAGGTTTTGCTATCTGTCTCGGGGCTTTACAAAGCCGTAGATTACTCGCTGTCGGGATGTGAAGGCTGCGGGTGCAGCTGGAATTGCCTTTTGGGCGAACACAAACACCAGCCCCGTGCTCTGCTCTTTGCAGGAATTGTGTACAATGGCTGGGAGCGGGGACAGGAGCTCGGCGTGTCAGGGAGGTGACAGCAAGGCAGCCAAAATGCAAATGGATGGGGAGGAATGGAAGTGAGGTGCCCGATCAGGGAAATGACGCTGAGAGATCAGACAGACAGCGAGGCAGGCGTGAGAAAGTGAAGTCCAGCTGCAGAAACAAAGTGATCGGCAGCGAGGAACTGCTGAGAAGCACGAAGGAAATAACCCAGCCAGGAGCAGAGCCTGGCACAGTGAAAGGCTGTCCAGGGCAGCTTTTGGCATGAATGAGAGGGGAGATGGGGAAGTGGCAGCGTGGGTGGCTGGAGCCCTGGTGTGAAATGGTCCCTGGTGGCCCGAGCAGAGAGAGGGAATTATTGGTGGTGTTGTGGTCTGTAGAGCCGGCAGAAATCCTTCTCCCTGTGAGAGGCATCCATGCCCAGTGAGAGGTGATCTCTCTCTCTGGGTTGTGTGGGGTGAATGAAGGGGCTGCCTTTGCACAAGGGTCTGGGTGAAACTCAGCATCCATCATCAGCCCCACGTGTTGCAGAGCACTCCCGGAGCCCAGGAGAATCCAACCACATTCCTACTGATCCCTTCAGATTCAGCTTTTATATTTCCCAGCCCCTGCCCTGCTTTAGTGTGGAACTCTC
>VYZT01018122.1:0-19393 GCA_013400735.1 Pomatostomus ruficeps | reverse complement strand
GTACGACTGAATATAAAGAATCTGTGAGGTGGTTTTTTTTAGATTTCATGAGAATCGGTTTAATAAAGATCTTAATAAGGTTTGACTTATTTAATCATAAATAGTCACATAAGAACTATCAACATTTCCATATTAATTTAAAAAAATAAATATACCTTGTAAACAAGGAAATTATTCTTTTTGTTTATAATAAAATACACACCAGAATCTCTATAACAGGGTTACTATTTGACTCCATTTGCTAATTATGTATTAATGCTTTATATGTTTCTTGACTGAGTCATCACCCTAGAATGCATACTAATTTCTCTTGACTAATACCTTAATTAAAGTACCTCATGCATGAAATTTAGAATCAAAGTTATTCATATTAAAAAGATGGCTCACAAAGTTTGTTGTTTTGCAACCAAGCTCTGATGAACATGAATAAATTTTCTAAGTGTATTTGCATGAGAATATCCTTAAAGAAAACAAACTTTCCATTTTCTTGCCCTTTTGACACATCATGTATTATTAGAAGTTACTTGTTTAGGAAGCAGTTTAGTCAGTGAACTTAGATGAAAGAATATGCATGAAACATAAACACCATTATATTTTAAAATCACAAGAAAGATGGCTACTTGTTGAAAAGTCAAGCATAAAATCCTCCTTGTTAAACATCACAAGCCTATTGTACTGTTAGGAAACACAGTGGTTTTGTTGTTCCAGTCATCAATCACCACCACGAGTCCATGCATCTGTAAATCTGTTAGTCCAGGTGCCATTATGATAAGGCTGACAGACATTGATAACTATTCTTATAGCCTTACAAACCTGGGATGCTGCCTTCTCAAAGCCATCTGGGTTCAGAGATGGCATGATATGGATACGTGTGCTGTGGATCAAGTTGATAATAGTATCATTTCCTTTCTGGTATTCATTACACAAGTACTGCGCCAAGAAGATGAGTAACTCCCTTCCAACGGCTTCATTTCCATGCATATTCCCAACATATTTAAATTCTGGCTCTCCTGCAAGAAAAAGAAAGAACATGTTTTAGAACAACATATAAAAATCACCCACGGACTGGATCACGCAGCACACATGAGATGTGGGTATGACTATTACTACAACTGGGGTTGGTATTCCCAGGAAGCTTCAAACCTCCTTCAAAAAAGTGGATTTAGGGCTTTTTCTAAACTCTGGCCTAACAAATGCTAATTAATATTCAGCTGTTTGCCAAGGGCAGAGTGGGAAGGACAGGACAACACAGTGTGCCAAAATAAATGCTAAGCACCTGCATTAACATTACTATTGTTGAGATCTAATGCAGTTGACGCATCAATACGACAAAAATGTGTCTTGATTATGTAGTTTTAAAATATATAAACTGACACTAACAGAGCTTCTTATCTTTAATGTTCTCTCCAAGATTAGGTGAAGCTTATTGCACTACACATGCATTAAACTGCAATTCTTTCATGAAAGCATTTCCAGTGAACAGCTGTTGATCAAAGTGATCTGAAAAATCTTACTCAGCAGGTGTTTTGGATATTCAGTTCAGACTTTATGAACCAAGTATAACAACTTAATTCATAAAATTCATAATTTACATTTAACATTCCAATAAACAGAATTAAATATGTGCTTACATATTCCATATATATATAATCTATATTGAATGTTTATGTGTATATTTAGTGTAAATTTTATACATATTACATAGCCATACAATACACATATCAAATGTGTAACATATATTCAATGTATATTCTCTGTATTAAAAAGCCATCCAATATTCCCAACTGCTAAATAGTCTCATTCTCACAACCATGGACATTAAAACCACACAAGGTATGTCTTACAGAGCAGTGAAAGATTTACCTTTTAAAAGACTCCATTTTGGGCCTTCATTCCAGAGAGGTTTTAGTGTACATGTAAATAACTGAATGAGATTAAGAGGGGCGTCCTGGAACTAAAATAAGGAATATGCTATTTTCTAGGCTAACGTTCCTTCTCCCCTGTGCTTTTCCTTTTAAAATGCCATTCTGTTTTAACTGCTTTGATGAAACATTCAGCTAATTATAAGCTCTGAATAGTCTTCAACCACACTTTGTGATAGCCTTTAGCACTATTAGAGGGGCAAATTCAAGCCAGGAAACGTGTTACACAAACAAGACCTAAGTAATTGCTAATCAAGCATGTAGCCATATCTGCTTATGACCCTTCAGTCTATGCTTGTTAACCTTAATCCAGTGATAAGATGGCTAGCAGACACAGTGCTATTAGTACCAAGACTTCCTTTCCTTCCAGCTAAGTTGGTTTTATAAATGTGGATTCATCCCTGAAATGTTTTGCTAGACAGGTTTAAAAGTCTTCTAATTTGACTGAAAAAGTTTCATTTTAGCTGATAGACAGAATGCCACTACTGTGACTAAACCCCTGCATTTCTTCTTTTGGCACTAAGATCCTATTTACTGTTTCTTCCTATCTGCTAATACCAGGGAATGCAAGAGGTTTAATCATCAAGAGTAATCAGATCACGCAATCAGCCTGATCCCATGAAAACAGATGGATACTATATAATGAAATACACAGCACTGCACATCACACATCCTCAGAATACTCACACACACATAATATAGGCGTGTTACTTATGGGGAAAATGCTTCACAAACTAACAGGCAAAACTGTTACTTCCGTAAATATGAACACAGCTGCATATTGCACCTGCGCTTTTCCCTAGGACACACCAAAGGAAGCTTGAAAGAGAAACATTTGTTTCCGATTCCCAGACTTGTGCATTAGTCCCCACCTTTCTCATCCACTTGAATTTTACAGGCCTGGTTCAAATGCGTAAAGAGAAACACATGTTTCCCATAGCGTATTACTTGGCCTTCCCCCAAAGAATTGTTAACAGTGTTTAGAAGGCTCATGGAAAGAGTCACACAGGGTCCACAGTGAGCCAAGAGTACAACCTTGTATCTTCAGTGGTAATGACCCATCCCAAACGAGTCAGGGAGAGGCATTGAGTCACCGGAAATAAAGAAAGTGTTTCCTATGAAAAGTGATGGAAGAGGTCAGCCCCATTTCCCTAAGGTCAAATATACCAATCATGTCACGGAGGACTTGGTCAGGAGAACAGTAGTTCCCAACACCACAGACAAGGGAGTGATTTTCAGTGAAAGGGAACAATGACAGTTTCTGGAGTGATAAAGAAAAATTACATAACATAACACAAAGTGTGAAACCAGTATTCAAAGAGTCCTCTTAGCACTGAGGTGTCAGCACAACTCCCAAGGTTTGCTAGCAAATCAATAGTTAAAGATTAGTTAAAGTATCTAAAAGCAAATGCAAAAAGAATGAAAAGGGAATGATAACAGAGAGCTGAATAACAGCCCTGTTTCAAAACGTAAATTCTGTGTTTATATTTTAGCCCCCTTGGGCGTTTTCTTATCCCCATCTCTGAAGCAAAGAAACCCATCTCCTCTCCATCCTCTGGCTGCAGAGAACAAGGCTGCCTGGGTCACACCTGTCCACACCTCTGTCAGCTTCCAGCCCTACCCATTTTTCTTAATTCTAGGCACAGCAACCAAAGAAATACTGGCTTTCTGCTCAATGAGTGTAAGTATTGAATTTCATACTGTATCCAAAAATCTCAGGAACACTCATTCATTTCACCAGTGCAATGCAGCCAGCATTCCACACCCACTACTGTACCAGAAAGAACCAGCTGCTGCTGCTGCTCCTAGTTCACTGCATGGGCTAAGAGACACTTCAAAAGCCAAGGATGCCAGCCATCGGGTCACTCAGCCTTAGCACTTTATGGGTTCCCCGGGCTATTCATAGAGTATATCCTGCCACACCATTTCTACAAGTTTCAGCCTTCTCTGGAACACAGCCCAGCCCACGGAGAGAACTGCCTCGGGGTCACCTGTTGCCAGCGTGTTACTTAGCTAGAGCAAGAGCTGCTCATCCCATTAATCCTTCATAAGCCATTTAACGCAGGCCTTAATTACCCTTCATAAGGTTCTGTAACTGCAATTGCCTCACAGAATTTTTTTTTTATTAAAAGACTCTGTAAATGCCAATTTGATGAAGAACTTTTAAACAACGTCTTCAAACTGGTAGAAAAACTTCTACAGCAGAACTGGAAGTGGCTTTAAAGAAGAAACAGCTGGAAGAAATGTAACTGCCTTTTCTCATTTGACCCCCACAGAAAAAAAAGGAAGATTGTTTTCATGGCTTCCCAGGGTGTAAGCTAAAATAAACACACAGGAACATTTCAAATGTCTGAGTATTTGAAATTCTTCTTTAATGAATTTTATTAATTTTCTGATGATTTCTCTTGACAAATGATAGTTTCTCGTTCACAATAGCAAAAGTATGTCTTGCAAACAATGCATGACATTTATAAATGCTTACACCTAATTTCAGCTCAGATACAGAGGTTTGTGATAAGGTATGAATGAGTGGATTCTAATGTAAGAAATGAAATGCAGCAATCAAGTTTATAAATATCTCGCTATCTCTGGTGAAACCTAAGCCATCACATCATTATGGCTTTTGGAAGGCTTTTACATCCCTCTTAGATAGACCATGTGTGGTACATTACAACCTGATAAATGATTGAGGAAAAAGATATTTTAAAATGTCGTGCTTTTCTGGTGTCTGGCAAACTTTGTGAATGTCACCATTCGCTCCTGCAGTTACTGTCAGCAAAGGTCTTCCACCATTTCCTAGGAACAGCTTGTACATCATTAACGCTAGACAGGTCATCCAATTAACAGTGACTAACCACTGCCATTTTCAGGTCAGGCTGTATTTGTACAGTAAAGACAGTCATTTTCTAAAACATAGGGAAAAAAAGTTTAGCAGCTACTAATTATAAATCCTATGAGTCAAGGCAACATCATGGTCTAAGGTCAAGCAGTTAGCCTTAAAATGTACAGTATTTCCCTTATGGAACTGCAAGCCATATGAGAGAAAAACAATGAAGTCCTGGGAAGTCTAAGTGCTTAAGGAACTCTTGCAAACCTGCCTCAAATATCCTTAAAAATCGAGTCCTTCTGCTTTCCTGTTTTTCTTATGGAAAAGCCAACAACATTCCTGAAACAACAGATTTAGTGTTTCTGATTACTTACAGTTGCTTGTCATTTTTAATATGGCAACCAGTAAACTTCTCTTGCAGATAAACGGCAGGAAAAATCTCAGAACTTTCACTGGCAAGAAATTAATTCATGAAATGTTATTGAAGACTTTCTTATGCTGCAAATTTTTATTAGTATTTCAAAGAGAAAAAACTTATCTGGATATCAACTACATGGAAAACCAAAGATTATAAAATGGGTTTCTCCTTCGAATATGAAAAAGAAGGAGAGGAAAATAAGAAAACAAATGAAGATGCAAAACAGAAAAGTGAACAAATTAGAAAATTTAGATTTCCAATACCCTGTAAACTAAATGTCTTGAACCTGCTGCGTAACAGCATTTCAATGGAAATGCTGATCTTCACAACTTGTGGAAAAATGGCACTGAAAGAGCCACAATGCAGTAATACTTTCTAAATCATTGGACAGGACTGATGTAATTTTTGGACAACATTTACTAAGACTATTGGTCTAACCTTGCTGAAAGAGAAGCTACTGAAAGTTTCATGGGTGGCTGACATAAAGGCAGAAACAGGCCAATAGTCAACACCAAAGACTTTTGCAAAAACTAGTATTTCCCTTTCTTGCCATTAATTGCTAGAAAATCCACTGGAAGACAACAAGATGAAAAGAAAATCAGGGATCTTTTGGCAACCTCTTGCTTTAAAAATAACACATGCACTTTTAACAGCTATGATTTAAAATCAGCTTCAAGCTCTTTCTGGAAATTTTCATAATTATTTGAACACTACTGCTTAAAATCAAAGTTAACAAGAAATTCTGTGCAACACATTAAACTTGGAGTGAAAGCTCCCAAGCAGCAGCTGCTTCTGCTGGCCTTGACATGTACAAATTAAATGCAATCTCCATTCTACTGAGTACAAAGTCTGTCCATTGGGTTTCAAACTAGGATATTATGTGCCTTTGCACTGGAAATTAAATTCTTCAGACAGATTACCTCATGCCCAAGACAGCTATTTCAACCAGAAAAGTTCTGCATGACTCAGTGTTTTCTCCAGGTTTCCAACAGCCCACTCTCATCCCAGCAGCTATAGGACTTAGCACAGCCTCCCACAAAAAGCGCGTACAGCATCTGCTCGGCTCCTGCAGTCCCCACCTACAGCTCTTTGCTGGCACATCCCTGTGATCATTCCACAATATGCTGCACTTACACTGAAATGTTGCACAACGTAGCACTGCATCCAGCATTTTGGCAAAAGCCCACCTGCTTTACCACAGAATACAACAATTTTTGCCCACTAGATTGGTGTTACTGTGCACAAACTGATGGCTCTATCCAAGACAGGTGGTGATGATGCTTTAAATCGTAACAAATCACTTGTAAAGCAAAACAAGTTTACTTATTTAATCAAACCCTTTTAACTTAATAAGGAACACTGAAATATGATATGCACAAACCCCTCATTTTGTGTAAATGTGTTAAAAAGCCCTCTCTTAAATTCAAAGCAGATTTTAAAAATCATCAGCATTTTAGAAGCAACAAATAACCTTCTATATATAAACCTGGATTAACCTAATTAGCTTTACAACAAATTGCATTTTTTATGCCCTAAGAAACTAAATAGGACTTTGCATTTACAGAATTCATTAGTGTTACAGCAGCAAGTAGCCTTAGCTTGGCACTGAAGATGAGGTTTCTAGGAAACCAAACACGAAATTGCTTTTCATCCTTACCAATCAGTGAACCACCCTTACCAGTCTGTGGTAGAGTACAAAACAGGTTTTCTTACCTACCAGTTTCTGCTCTTGCTGCTAAGAAAAAACACAGACCAAAATCTACCCTGGTGTTCTTTGTGAACTGGCAGTACAGAGATGTCATGAGTAACTCTCTGTCCACTGTGATGCTGGCTGTGGGATGGATCAGTTTCATCTCTTCCACTGTGCTCAGTAGGAGCGGAGGATTTTCCATTTATAACAAGTGAATTTTTATTTCCAAAGCACTCACTGTATCCCTCAAGTTTTGGTTAGCAGATAGAGCAAAGATTTTTTTATTTTCAATCCATCAATTCATCATCAGAACAAACCCAATTGTGAGAAAGTTGATACATAATTTAGACGTATTCATGATGGTTCCTCATCAAGTTCACTTTAACAAGATTTCTCTCTTCAGCAAACTCTAGAATCAGCTTTTTCACTTCAGCTACGAAGGTACTTGCCAGCTATCAGAGCACTTCAAAAGGACCGAGCTCAACTATCTCATTCCTTTTGCATGTAACAAACACACGGGAAATTTCAAAGCTAAACTAGTTCAAATGCCTGCTGCCAGCAGGAGACACATTTGGGCTCTGCTTTTCTTCATCCTCATTTCATAAAGAGAATAAATAAAAATCAGGGGGGAAAAGCCATTTATATCTAGATTCCAGGCTCTAAAGTCAAAGAACTGAGCAGGAATGCTGGACAAATAACTGAAGAAATGAAAGTAAGCTCTCCCTTATCACTCGAAATAAAGAAAAAGTCAATGAAAACATGTAAGTAATTATTTTTCAGTAAGTTATACAGGTCCAATTAAACATGGCTATGTAGGTTTATATTAGATATTAGGAAGAAATTCTTTCCTGTGAGGGTGGTGAGGCACTGGAACAGGTTGTCCTGAAGATGAAGGATGTGGATGCCCCATCCCTGGAACTGTTCAAGGCCAGGCTGGATGGGGCTTGGAACAACCTGTCTAGTGTAGAGACCCCTGCCCACATCAGGGGAGTTGGAACCAGATGATCTTTAAGGTTCCTTCAAACCCAAGCCATTCTACAATTCCCCTTGCCATATGGGTGGCCAAAAGCACAGAAGCGCAGCCATAAGCTTGTGTGGTAACAATTTCCAGGCCGGAAATGATGGACCCTGTGATTTTCCCAGCAGTGCCCAGAGCATAAAGCAAATGTGAAAAGGGCTGAGGGAGTAAAGTCAGGCCAGGGCTCCTCCTCTGCAGCATCATTCCCCAGAACTCGCTGCAAGGCCATGTTCCAGGAGGAAAGCAAGCTTGGGCAGCATTCAGGGCTGCACTGCCTTGGGTCCGTGGCTGCACCAGTACGTGCAAGGGAAGCACACTCAGAGTTTATCTTCACCCGGCAAAACTCCTTGCACTGCTCTCTCCATAGAGAGGAGCTCTTTCTGACCGAAAAATTTTACAGTTTCTGTCAAAAGGACGTTCTGGGTCCTTGGGAAATATACTTTCTCCGCTTAAAAGAAATAAGAAATAACTAGTGGTAAGCCTCCAGACTTGCTTCCTGGATTTCCAGGAGCCTTTCTGAGGCATCACGGTGGCACTTTTTACTCTACCAAGGCTCCTGGTACTGGACGTTCCTTCCCAGTTGGTAACTTGAACATTCTTTTATTCCGCTGCTATTTTGTCACAATCTGACACTGTGTGAAAAAACCTGTGGGCTGCAGATCCGTGATTCAGGCAGATGATGCTGAAGTGCATTGGTCATTGCTAACAGAGGGAAAGGGATAAAATTTCCTCATAAATGCACCCCTGTAACAAGTCCCTTGTGTAGACAGCATGTTACAGAGTAACAGTTCCTTTTGCACTGGCATATTTATTCAGCTCCCCTTGCTTAGATGAGCCCTAATATTTACTGATCTTAGCTTCTGTGATTATTGGCCATGGAGTGTACAGAAAGTGTTATAAAGTGACCTTTTATAAAAATGACAGTAAGAAGGACAAAGTGCACAAGTTAATTATGCTGTTAATTTGCACCTATGTGGAAAAAATATGAAAAATTGACATGTGATGACTAACAGGGGACACCATTTACATCAGAACACAACCAACATGACTTACGTCAATATTCTCAGAAACCAACAAATGCCCAGGTAGTTTCTTTTGGACTTGAAAATTATTTTATTGTCACCCTTTTGATATAAGTATTTTTTAACAACAGAGTTCTGTCATTTTTAGATGCTAGGAGGGTTTTTGGTTGCTTTTTGTGTTTGGGGTTTTTTTCCAGAAAAAATACATCTGCATTGTAGGCTTAAAAACCTGGCAAATTCTCTGAAATCCTGATGGGAAACTACCTGATTTTAGCAGCTAATACTCTTACAAGTTTCTGCATTTAAGGTATGAAGCCTATGTGATAATCAGCAGTAAATCTCAATTGTACTCATGCTTCAGACAGCAATGATTAAATCACATAAGTATAAAGCAGGAGAAAATAAACTAGATATAGAGTGATCAGCATTGGCAGAGCAACACTACATATCCAAACATGGCAACACTGGCTTCAGAAATTTTCAATGGTATGTACAAATTTTAAATAAAAATTGCTATTGTACCTTAATAATTTATTTATAGTCAGTTAGGTAGAAATGCAGACCTGTATGCTTGGAGAAGGGCTATCTCTTCACACTCACATGTTTGAAATATAGATACCCTTTCGAAAATCCCCCTTATATAATCTCACACATTAAAAAGAAAAGAAGTGATTATTATTCCTAGCAAGATAGTATAATAGTTTCAGGAGAGGAAGCTAAACTGGTGCAGAGGCTAATAAAATCAAACTTCATGCGTAAGAGGAAGAAGTGAATCATACAACAGCTTTATGACTCAATAATAATGATGGAGATAACTGAACCAGACAAATCCTTTGTTTCCACAGCAGATGGGAGTGGATCCAGAAGGATTTCAGGGGATGTTTTGCCTTTAAATAAGGGAGATTCAGACAAAAGAAATCACCTATGGACATTGACCCTGCCACTGCAAACCACAGCACAACTGTATAGCTGAGATACAGAACAGCCTTCATAAGAGAGAAATGGTTAACAAAAAAGTCTGGAATGGCTTTTAGGTCTGCTCAGAGGCATACACTGCAGTGTTCTACAACCAGGTATTTTTCCTCATATGGAGAACAAACATAATGCTTTTAATCTTCTCAGCTTTTCTCAGAGCTTCCACTGGCTTTTCCCTCCAAAGAGCAGTAAGACATTCCTGCATTTACAGAAGGGACTTGTGCATATGGTCTCAGTCAAGAACAACAGAAATTGCAACCCTGACCTTGACCAGCAGCTGTAAGTGCAGAAAGCTAAGCGGCAGCTGAGTAACCACCTATTTTATAATGAGCCCTATGCATGGCAGTGGAGCTCTGTGCAATTTGTTATAAAGTGAACCTACCTCAGGTTTATTCTAAGTGCACACAGAAAGGCTTCTTCAAAGTAACAAGGCAGGTTCTTCACGAAAGTGCAAATTCTACCACTATACCCTCTGTGCCTCCAATATGCCAAGGACATTAAAGGGCAATGACCAGCAGGGTCAGTAACCAAGGAGTAATTCCTAGCACTGTCTAATTGCTGTTTCCTCTGAGCAATACAAAGCAGCTACAGAAAATCCATCTTTTGTGGTCCCTTTTTTCTCACTTGAAACTTCCTTTCTCTTTTATGTTACGAGCAGTACATCAGACAAGCTCTTTTTTGACAATGCAGAGGAAACATCATGTTAGTGAAGAGGTACATCTTATCCAAGGACAAATTTGTTCACTAATAAAAGTCCCAAAGGGCTTTTGTTACTTCTATCAGTGGTATCTGGCATCAGTCTGAGCATTTTCACCACAATTCCTGTGTAGTCATTTATATTTTTTAGTAAGTGTAATAAAACACCAGGAGCTGAGAATTTGCCACACTTCTGAAATTCAGACCACTATTAAAGCACTGCAGCCAGGAGGAAAATAATGCCCTACCTTCCAGATTTAGTGCATTTTATTTTAATTTTAAGCAGGTGTAGAAGGCTAGCAAAGTATAATGAAGAGGTATAATAAAATCTGGCATGTTTTAAAATCTGGATTTATACATTTTGTACCTTTATTTAAAATATTCTGAGGTTAGTGAAATTACTTTTCTCATACATACTGCCTTTTCTCATGTCTAGAGAGCCCACGAAGTAGCTAACTAGCCAGCCCACAGAAGAGAGCATAATGCAACCAAAAGGCATCTCCTGAGAAGCCCTACAGCATTAATTTCACTTTGAGTTTCAAGGCATTGGGGGCATTTTGAGAAGAAAAACTTCTCTAAATGAAGACAAAAAGGGAACCTAGGAAATAATAATGCAAATCAAGTAGGAAGATGATGTGGTTCCTGATCCAAAATACCTCTATCAAGCTCTTAATTCAAGAACAGTAATTCAACAAACAAGAGAGGAACAGTATTGAGTAGTGTGGATGCAAAATCTTTTTTACCTGTATACAAGCACTTCTCTACCGTTGTGTTTGTACGTGGATATGCACATCTTATAAAAAGGCAGGAACACCCCTCACTGAGAGACTCGAGCAACAAGGAGGTCATCCCCAGGTCATGAAAATTATTTTCGTGTTTCTTATCGCCACCATCTTCTTTGATCTAAAGCACACTTCTAATTTTAACTAAAGAAAGTGCATTTGCAGATACTCAAAATCATATGTAAAGACAGATTTGGCACAGTTCACAAACAAAATCAAAACCACATGATTACAAGGGAGGCAGAGAAAAAACCTTTAGGGAAGTGACCCAGTATTCCCTGGTTTTATTAACCCTGCTACACCTTATGATTCAGTAGTTCATTCTTCATCTAATTAAACAATCGGAAAGAAAATATTTTTATGATTATATTTTTGCATTAAAAGACAAAGCTGCTTGGATTGTTTAATAAAATATTAGCTATCCGGTCTCTGATATATTTTCTACTTCTTTTTTTATAAGTACTTCATTTTTTCTTTCAACCTAGTTTTGAGTTTATGATCATAGTGTGATGATTGCCAAAAGCATGCTTCAGGATATTTTTTCCAGCAGTCTGCTAAACTATAAAGAAAAAAGAAATAGTTACAAAATGTAACTAATATAAAGAAATGTGTTCAGATTTTAGGAACACAGAAAGGGGAAGGCAAAGGGACTGAAGATTACCACATTGACCATTAAAAGCTGCACCTAGTAAAAGGCAACAAATTTGGGAAGGAGCAGCCAACACATAAAACTCACCAAGACAAACTACTAACCCAACCTCAAGGAATTATACTTTTCTCCCCAAACAACGGAGTGATATCTGACCTGATTCTAACCATAGAACCATTCATCTTCAATATGTATACAAGGACATTTTCCCTTTTAGCTGTAGCAAAAAATACCACTGAAATTGCACTGAGAGCTCAGTTTTATCTTGTTTTCATTTATGTAGGGCTTGAACCATTAAACATATAAGTACCTTCAGCACATTAGCACCAGAGGGGTCAGTCTGGAATGGCAAGCCAAGCACATACTCAGGAGTTTGACAGAACAAGGCATTACAGACTCAAGCAAAAGCCAGCTTTGAGAAAAGATTTTTCACTGGCTCCTGTAAATTCTCAATCAAGCTTTTATTTCTGAAAAGTTTATTTCTGGATACAATTTTTCCATACACATTTGGTTTCTATCCACATTTTACAATTTTTTTTTACGCAAAAGCTTTTCACCTATTTATAAGTTATCTGAAGGTAAAAATATATAGGCCCTATTAAACAGCTTCTTTATTTTCAAAGATGTTTTCTTTGCATTCTTGTCCCTAGAAAAAATAATTTTTCATTCTAGAATTCTCCAGGTGGCTTGTTTTCACTGAGGCCTTCTCTTCAAACCAGGTATGAACCAGAAGATTTTACAAAACTTGACAATACCATCTTGCAATATGAGATTTAGAATCCTGACACTATTTGAAAAGCTACTAGAAAAAGTGTGTATAAGCTATTGGTATGGGACACTTGGGTGTAGCGGGGTGTCAGTGCTTAAATGCCAGTTGCGCAGACTCCCATCTGGGAACCACCTGGAGAAAAGGACACTGAGGTTAGTACAACATTACACCCTTTATCTCTGATTTTGCTTAAAAAGGAAAGCAGAAGGTAAAATCACATCTATGTTACACTATTGCTACGCTAAGACAACTATTTCAGATTCTGCCATGTTAGAGAATTACATTTTTTTTACAGAGGGAAACCAAAGCAGCACTTAGCAAGAAGTCTTTGCTGGGGCCAAATGCATTCCAGGATCCCAGGGTAAGCTTTACGTCCCCCACTGGACCTGGCAGCCTAGTACTGCAAGCCCATGAAAGTGACAAACTCAAACCCGAGGTTTGCTTGTAAAATATTTCACACTGCAAACAATGCTGTTATCACATCGTACACTATTCAGAAGGCCCCATTAGACCAAAATAATCAACTCAACATGTTAAAGGAAGCAGGATATGAGGGCAAACCTAAGTTAAAAAAAAAAAGTCCAAGAGATCATTTCAGGAACTGTGAGTTTCCTGACTAGGAACAGCTTCCAGACTTCCACCAAGATATTGTTCTGTCATGGCTGCGTAAGTTACAAACTACCAAGCTAAAAGATAACTGCAATGTAGGAAATCAGACTTCATCAGGCTTTCTGAGCTATGTATTATACATGCCTGTTACGAGCATTTCATGCTTTGGCTCACAGCTTTTTCAAATAGGCAAAAATAGTCCAACCATGATGTTTTTCCCCAGAAAAAGAAAGGTTTCTATTCTAGATTGCTTGCCAATGGAAAGTGGCTTGAGTACTATAAAGAAATATGAAAAAATCCCTTTACTATACTGATCACTAAACAATGGACATTAAAGAAACCAAAGAAAAAGCCCCCAAAACCACAGACCAAAAAACCCAACATGAGTGAGAGCTGGCAGACCCTCCTTGCCAACATGCACATGAGCACAATGACAAGGGATAGTCACAGAGCAGAAAGCCATTCTGGGATCTTAACCACAGTCTACTCAAAGCTGTCACTGCAGCAGTGCAAGCCCTCCCATACAAGCATTAATGCCATTGTCACAAACCTGTGCCAGCCTCCAGGAGAGGACAGACATCACCGTGCCATGGCTGAACAAAGACTGTACCTGCTCTCAGAGCGGCTGCTATGTAAGCAGAAAAAGAAAGAAAAAAGAGAATATGGCAAGCACAGGCCAGGCCATGGTCTTACCACAGATCTCATTAACCCCTCTTCCTCCCTTATCTTTATGAACTGCTGTGACAAAAGTAAGTATTAAGGACAGATCTGAGGAAGGATATCAAGCATGGCCTCTGACGCTGCTGTGGGGAATTCATTTGCTACTAAAGATGTCACAAGAGCAAGTGCAAGAATGGTGGTTTGAAAATTTGCTCAGTGGACAACAGAAGTGATCACTAATAGATCAGAAGTACAAATTAATATTTTAACTTACCTTACACTGATGTTTTAACACTTACTAGTATTTTTTCTGTTAATGTTTCAACAGGAACAAAATCAAGTACCAATCCTAAATGATGCTCCAAGCCTTTGGACTCAAAGAAACCTCCAAAACAGGCAGAATAAGCAATATTCAGCTCAAATAGACCATGAATATAAGTGCATTTTTTTAAAGAAACAGTTCAAAATGGAGAAACAGACAGGATGGTGTAAGAAAAGCAAGACTGAGCAAAATGAAATCACTTCACTGAACAGTCAGTATAAAAGCAAGTGAATACTGGCAGAGAAAAAATACATAGCACTCACTTCTCATTACACTGAAATTTTTCTTGAGTATATTGTTGATATGGTTCCACTAAATAAAAAAAAAAAATTAAGAGCCTTATGATATTTTTGAAAGTGGGCAGCTGTACTGCAGAGCTCTTTCTTCATGGATTTTCACTACAGAAATATCCTCACAGATGTAATTCTGGTATCACATCAGTGCACACAAGGGAAAGCAGGGTGACACCTGATGTTCAGCTGCTATTTGCTTATCATTTGGCTTTACTGCTACATGTTTCTATTTAAATGAAGGAAGGAAATATCCTATCTTATGGTTTTATTTTAGGATTGTTGAATTAGGATTACAGTCACACAAATCCACCTACAAAGGAAAACACAAGTTTCGTGAAAAGTATGTCACACCTGGTGAACATAACATTTTTGGGGTAAATTGCACAAAATTAGAGTGCAGGCTCATTTAAACCCCATGAATGTACTAAATCAACATACAAGAGTGAAAGACAGCTATTCTTTTAACCAGTTAAGTGAGGAAGCCAGAGAAGCTGACAATGTCTGCATGGAAATTTTGTCTCCTCCTCCTGCCAGAATATTTTGCTCTGAAGTAGAACTAGACAAAGTTTCTTTTTCCCACAAGTGAACGAAGTAAGAGACTGCAAGCATCCTGGAGAGCCAGCATCCAAGCACCTGTCACAGGCAATGGTTCAGGACACAATAATTTTATTTTTAAAGTGAATATGGCTGTTAAATTCATCAGTAAGAGAGTTAAGTGCTGATATTCAAATGTATTATGGTTCCTCTTTGAGCATGCAAACTCAAAAAGCACTTCTGGCTTTTGTGAAGCTGGAAACATTAATTCATAAAACCCCCAAAATTCTACAGGATACGGAAATGTTTTAGCACTTCTGAGATTTGACAAAACAGTATCAAACCACGTTACTCCAAATCCTGTGCCAAATTGCCTACAAAATGAAGAACAATAATTGTCTGAAATGATCAGACTACAGTACAATATTACACTTAAATGTGTTACTGACAGTGAGCAGAAAAGTAGCCAGAAGTAAGTCTGAAGAGCTGGCATAAAGATCCCCATACTGATTTACAATGTGATTTATTTATTTGTGTATTTACTCCAACTTCAGTACCCACATTTTAATACAAGGAAGGCTCAGATGTTTGAAAGTGCAAAACCTCCACACTTCAAATGCATAAGGACATATGAAAGAAACAAATGTTAAGATCTGGATAAGGAACATTTTCTGGTTTTTATTGTTTCTTTTTTCCATTACATGTGGTCCTAGCTTTATTATTTCATACAGAAAGAGATTTTTGCTCTTTAAAATTATTCTGTGCTGGACTTTTCGTTATTGTTTAGTTTGGTGGGTTTGCTCATTCTGTTCTGTGGTATGGCATTACTCTATTACTTCTAGATTTGATTGCAATTAGTTGTGAAGGAGAAACAGATGTAAAGAGATGGGCACAGCCCAGTATGGGTGGCAGCAAACCACAGAAGCAGCCACTAACTCTTCCAATGAGCACCAAGTAACTCAGATGTTCATTCCATTATTAATTCACCCTGAAGATACACTGCTTCCAGTGATACTGTGCATTTCAGAGGTCTAAAAAGACATAATGATTCCCCTCAGGACACATTTTAGATGTATGTTTTCTGCCAGATATAGGAAATTGAGATTTTACTTTGGCATCAATATTCTCCGCCTGGAGATACTGGATACTGAACCTGACACATTTCACTGGCACAAATTTCCAGTGCTACTTTTTTCTTACAGAAACTTTGATGTAGGTGATTTCAAAGAATTATTCTGGAAGCAGAATCCTGGGTAGCAGACCAAGTTAAACCCTACTTCTTTCTAAGCTCAAATCTCTCCACTGAATCTGTACATTGCAAAAACTATCCAAAAAAGCAGTGAAGCAAGCCAAAAGCATCCAATTGAGATTTACATAGCAGAGCTATAAATCCTACTTTACATCACAGTGCACAAAAAATTTCATTTCTCATCATACAGGCTTGAAGAGGGGATAGAAAAACACGCTTTTTCTCCTTTAAAATTTGTAAGGTTATGGCATTGTAATCATTTTCATCAACCTACATCCTATATATAAGGCACAGTATGAAGACAAAGTGTGCTTTTTCCAAGAACTTCCAAACATTTTTCTTCATTCAGAAACACTTATGTGCATTTTTAGTTTATCCTACCATTTAATGTAAGAAATGGAAGGCAGAGAGGCATATTTAAACCACTTACTTGGAAAAGAAGTTTATTTTTTAAAAAATGAAGAAAATACTTAGTACATGCTAAGATTTCCTCTGAAAATCACTGTGGAAATACAAATGATGCCATGCTCCTGTAGCACTTACATATCCTTCATTCTGGGGAACAGGAGACCAGGATTTCCTGGGGTTAAAATACAGTACAGAAGATAATCACTCTCAAGTTTTTCCATCAAACCAAAACATTTCAGAAGTTATTGTGGATTTTAGGGTGAGTTAAGAGCTAAGCTGCCATAAGAGGTCAAATAATAAAGATAATTATAGAGGAGAATACAAGACCAGTGTAAGCTACCCTAAGCAGACAATAAGATGAAATATGAATTAATATACCGTGTCAGCCTCTGAAAGGAACAAGCTGCAAGGCTTGTGAGTGAACAGAGGCAGCAGTCTCAGAGCATTGCAGTGAGTGGGAAACAGCACTTTGAAATTCAGACACTTGCCCAGAAGGCTTTTCCATGATTCAAGGTGGTGTTTTTGAGAACAGCAGAGAAATGCTTTGAAGAATTTGGAGGCCCTCTAAAGTAAAGAGTGAGGGAGAAGGAATTTTTATTGCATGAGACCCAGAAGGAGAGAGTACAACAGGCAAAAGGGGTAAACCTGGCAGCCTGAGCTCAAACAATGCTCTCCTCTGAAACCTAAGAAACAGAGGTGCCAATCCTACTTGATTTTTTTTACTGTGGGGTTTTTGTTACGTGACTGTTTTCTTACTTCATGTCTTCACCTTTTTCTTATAAACCATCTCCTCCCTACTAAGTTTACACAGTTAATTACTTTCTCTCTGATGAGGTATCCCTACACCAGATAGTAGTTTCCACAAGTGACCTCAGCACTGCTTAATGCTTACCCTTTGCCTTCTGTCCATCCATCCTGAAAAATACTCAATTTGGCACAGTAAGAGCAGCAATGCACTGGAGACGTGTTGGACACCCAAGGCAGCAGCAGCAGCAGCAGCAGCAGCAGCAGCAGCTATGTGTCCTGGGTTACTGCCAAATTAATATATTTGTATTTATACTCTTTATGGCCTTGACAAGCACTAAAGGAAAACCAGTGCTCGGCCTCCCGGAGGACCATAACACTGGGGTTGTTTATTCAAGCACTTGGAACTGATGGAACATCACATGCACTGGAACAGTGCTGGGACATGCACTGTCCCAGTTTATGTGGCAAAAGGTGACATGATTTTAGCTGCTGCCTCTACAGGCTCAGTGCTTTAAAACTTAGGGCTCCCTCGGAGCTATTTTTTAACCTTCCTCTCTTACATTTTTCCATAATACCCATCATCACAGCATTCTTACCTCTGGAAAATATCTTGTAACCAATTGCTACTTTCACCTAAATCAGTGAAAAGCAGTGCGCTGCGTAACTGCTCATACAAAAGCCAGCTCATTTCTTCCTTTGCTGTGTTGACTTTACTATCCAGGAAAAAATCATTCATCTCTGTCATAAGTGAAATAAGCTTGAATTAAATAAAAAGTATCCTTAACAGTGATGTTTTGGTCCATGATATGGACCAAAATTACATTTCAATTACAGATTATTCTCAAAAGTAAAATTAATACAAAAATTATATATACTGTGATTTCACTTTTACCGGAATTATGAAGAGTTTTGCCCAGTTCTTTCTCTTCTGATCATTCTAAAAATGGTAACACTTGATAATTAACTAAAACCACTTCTTAATTCATTGTTTGCATTCCAGTTATTAGTGAAATGTAATTCCAGAGTCTATTTACAAACACTGCTTATGATTAATGGTTCCTGAGGAAATTTCATGCAGACAAAGGTCTGAAACCATAATTATGACATTATGACAACTTTATGAGTTGACATGTCAAACGCAGTTCAGCACTTCCATGGGAAAAATGAAAAGGTCAGGAATTTTCCTCCAGAGTTGTAATTAAGAAATAAAAAAATAATATAAAGACAATATAAAGAAGAAAAGAACAGAGAAAGAACTTTAAAATAATGATTAAGTTACATACTAATTTCCAAAGTGTTCCTTGAAGAAAGAAAACATGTTTTTTTAAGAAATCATAATAGTTATATTCAATTTGACTACTTTAAAAAAAAATTTTTATTTTGTTATGGAAATGTGAAAAAAAATCCATTTTAAGACATTTAGTAACATAGTGGTATCAAAAAGAATGAGAACAATCAACTTCATCTTTGTGATATCAGCTAGAGACATTATTTCACACAAATATGTCAAGGAAAATCTAGTAACAATAATGTCATCATCATTTCAGCAAAGATTATTTCTTTCCTTGCCTCTTTTCATAGAATGCCTGATATTACAATACCTCCAATCCCACTGAGAATTAATGTCTCATGCTGTTGAAGATCATCTCTTTCTGAGGGTGCCAACCTCCAGATTATTAGGAAATGCAGTAAATTTATACTGGTCCTCATTAATAATTCTGTGATATTTCCTTTAATGAATGGATTGTTTATCCTGGTCCTTTCTTCAGCTTTCAATTTGAACAACCTGCCAGGGTTTGGGAT
>VYZT01018121.1:19230-34927 GCA_013400735.1 Pomatostomus ruficeps | reverse complement strand
CTTCAGGGAAAGGATTCTTACCACATAAAAGCCCTGATATTGGGATTATACATCATGAGTGACCTAGAACACAGGCATCTAACTTTTCATCTTAATAAAGCTCTTAGGAAGGTATGACTCCTGTACACTCTGGCTCATCCCTGTGCATCCCTATGTGCACCCACCCTGTAATCAAACTGCAGGTGCCTGCCATCATCCCCGTCTGTCTGCAGGCATGTCCAAAGTCACATGAACAGTGTCCGCTTTTATGTACCTCTTGTTTCTCTGCAAATCATGGATTCCACTATCATGAGACAGACCTCTCCACATTCATATAACAGGACATGCAAANACAACTGGATATACAGTGGAAAGGACAGGTTACACAGGGAAAGATGACAAGCACCTGGAGGGAGAGGGTTGCATGGAAGAAGCCAGGCAGAAACAAATTCCTGGACTGGCACATACAGCCTGTGGTGCTACAGGGACCTGCCAATCCCTAATCCTGAACAAGCCTTGGTAAGTTCTTCCAGAGACAGTTCTCATTGTCTAAAACACAGGTGCACTAACCAGTTATGGTCAAATCTGTCCATTCATGTGGGGAATGTTGAGGATGAAATCACATTTCTGCACCTGAATGGATGTGGCCTGTCTCCTCCTTCATGGAACAACATCATGTCTCCTCCATCAACGGCAGCACTGAGCAGAGGGAACACAATTTAAGTTCCTTCTGCAAAGTCTTCTTATTTCTCTGCTGATGAGATGGTGGTTCAGACATCATCTGGTGGACCAGTGAGAGGACTCCCTCAGCCCCCTACTTAGATTAGGATCAGCCTGGACTCGACAGACAAGATGTGAGAAAAATCACAGCATGGTGAATCTCAACAGAAACGAACTTTTAATGAATTGTTCAAATCCATAAAAGTGATATCCTCCATCTGTTATAAAAAATGTGTAATATTCTTCATGTCACTTAACTTGTTCTGAACACTGTGTGGGAGAACACAGAAGAAATATTAAACTAAACTAGGAGTATTTCATAACACTTTGTGGCATCTCCTCTCAGTAAACTGCACTGTCTACTGTAGTTCTTCACATACTTGCATTTTATGCTGCATTCCTAAAAAGCCACATTACACTTGCCTTTGGGTCAAATTCATAATCACTCAACAGTAGCACATATTCATACAGCTACTAGCAGAAACCACAGAAAGCTTTTCCACTACTACTCAAAGTAATCCATGGGAACTGAGAACTGGGGAAATAGAGATGGAAAACTCTAAGTCAAATACAGACAGCTGGAAAAGAAGGATCTCTTCACTGAAGAATCATCAGTTCAGAAATGCAAATGTAAGTGTTAGCCAGTCATCACGATTCCTTGAATCTCATTACGGAGGTACAGATAAAGAATCAGATCACTGAAATATGTTTCACATTTCACAGCAGTTTTGTTCTGCTTTGGGCAGTAGAGCTGAACTACTCCTTTTCCTCTTGCACCACATGCCCACAGCTGTATTGCCTGGATCTTGTAGGTACCTGAGGATGTCATTTTGGGTACAGGTGCAAACCCACATTGCAATCTTTTGGATGGTCTGCCTACTACCACAACTAGGTGGAGCATGCAATCAGCTCAACTTGTGCAACACAAGAAATCATAAGAGTGGGAAAAAAGTGACATCTTTTCTTAGAATCCAGTCTACCTAAGCAGAATTCCTGAAGGTATTCTAATAATGTATATGAAATTGTTTGATTTCATAAAGTCATGAACTTGCATAATTGCATGAATATATGTAAGCCTGGAGTTGAAGGAGAACTACACATATGTGAAGATGACATGTTAGGTCTCTCCTCTGCAGTGTGGGTGTAATATGGAAAATGGAAGCATTGGCAGGTATTCGTAGAAGAAAGGGATTGCATTATTCTACTTTGTCTTTTTTTCATTTTTCAGAAAGTTATAAGAAAATGCTTCCTTTGCTTTTCCTTAGCTGTGGGATGACTCAACAAAACCTGAAACTCTTCTATCTTCAGCATTGTTTAAAGATGTGATACAGAAAAAACATGTCAGCATGAGGAAGACAGTGGATGCATAACCTGAGCACAGAAGGGCTGAAAACATTTTTCTATGCCTCTTTCCAACAGTAAGTAAGGAAGTACTTACAAGGTACCTATTATGGGGTGCCAGCAGGTGAAAGTATTATTCCTGAAGGGAGGGTGAAAAAAAGACAGAACTAGGTTCCCAGTGACAGGATAAATTGATACACAGGAGGTTCCCGCTGAAGTTCAGGAAACACTTTTTTACTGAGAGAGTGGCTGAGCACTGAACAGGTTGCCCAGAGAGGTTGTGGAGTCTCCATCCTTGCAGATACTCAAAAGCCGTCTGGACATGGTCCTGGGCAACCTGAGCAGGGGATGTGAACCAGATGACCTCCAGAGGTCCTGTCCAAATTCAAGCATTCTATGATTCTGTGACAAAGAAAAAGAAAAACTTTCTTAGATGTGTATTTGAAAATCTTGCCTTGGTGGAGCAAGTTAGAAATAATTTCCCTGCTGTCAATGAACTGCATGGGAAAAAATGATCAGAACCAGGCTGTAGGTTGTTGTTCCATTATGTTAGACTGGTAGTCAAGTTAAAAAAAAATTGTAAAACAATTGCTTGAATAAATGATCAATGCTATTTGCAAGACGTTTGCATGTTTTGAAGTCTACAGATGTCACCAGTGCATAAAATTGGTTTCTTCCTCTATTATCAATGACAGTGCTGAAAGATGTGTACTGGGAGATAGTTCACCCCACCAAGAAAAATACAGAATCTTCTCTGGTGCTGTTTATCTCCTACGTTATTTCATAACAAAGGTGCCTATTTCTATCCTAAGGAGTTGAATTCCACTAGAATTAGAAATGGCACACACCTGAGCTAACAGATCAACCTCTTCTGCACAGCAGCTGTGTAGTCACCACAGATTACTTCTGCACCGCTCCAGGACTGATTGAGCAATGCTGCCCAGAGACTACTGACATCCCAAGAGGATAGGTGGGGTATTTAACCCATGCACTGAGACAAGGATGAAGTCCCAAACGCTGATTTTATTTTCTTGACTCTTAACTAGGCTTGTTTGACCTTCTGTGTCTAAAAAATTTGAATAAATGTCTTTTCTGTAGGAGCTATATACCCTCTGCACATCCGACAGCACAGTTTTACTGCAAATGTTTCCATCTCCTTTAAAAAACGGGTCATTTGTCTAGTTGAATCAGACTTATATAAGACACAGCTTACCAGGGTAGAAAATGTGCATTAGCATTCTTTTATTAATGAGTTCCACACAATGGTACTCAACAATTCTTTCTGCTGTTCTCCCAGAGAACTGAAAACAGGCAATGGGTTTAAAGGAACTTTCTAATCAAGTTGCACCTCATTAATAGGGTTTTTGTTTAGCTTTTATAGTGAGACTGCTTAAAAGTACACTTTAATTAACTCCAGTTAATTTCTGCTTACTTTTCTCTTAATTTGATTTAGAACAAAGATCATGTGAGCTGATGCTCACAAACAGGAAGTTTCTTTTCTTACAACTTTTTAAACAAATATGCCAACAAGCAAAAATAGATTTTTTACTTTAAAAAACACATCTTTCTTGTAATATTTTCATTATGTGGGGATTTACATAAAATATAAATATTTATATGTACAATTATTTACATATGGATATATTAGCCAGACACATTTTAGTAATGAAATATACTACAGTCCACACCAGGACACATGGACAGAAACAGCAACCTAGAAAATGTAAACAATAGACTATATTCTTATCAGAAATATGTAATTAGATCCATCTTTTAATAAAATCTCAGAGTCTGAGTGGGAAATGGAAATAGGTTTTAGCTCTGTGGGTAAAAAGTTTACTGGTCTTAATAATGAATACTTTAAGTATAAGATAATTTTCTTTTGAAAAACAAAAATCTAAACAGGGGTTTAAGAAAAAAAAAATGGCAAATTAATGTGACAGAAATGGTTCCTATAATAAAGGAAGATAAGAAAGGAGGATCCTATAGTAAAGCAATAGGTCAAGCCACAGCTGAGAACTGACTGTACCTGAAAAAATGCCAGAGGAAAGGAAATCACAGAAATCAGGGAGGTTATAGAATGCCAAATAAGGGAGACAAAGCACAATCCGCCCAAGAGATTTGCACTGACTGAGTAGCTTGTATGCAAACAACTAAACACACCAGAATTAGTGGAAGAACACGGCAGTTGACCAGGCCCTGGCTTTGGGAAGGCTGGACTAGATTACACGAGAGTCTTCCCAGTCTGAGCTGTCTTATGATCTAGATAGGAATTCATGTCCATGATGGTGTCCCAAACCCAAAGTATTTGTAGAAAGATGATTGATAAATAAAATTGTAAATGTCTTTATCATACAGTCCCCTTCATCAACCTATTTTGTGATTAGAAGGATGAATTATGAAGTGGTGGAAGCTTGTATTCTCAAAAGTATGATTTGGATTGTAGTAAAATTTGGATAACTCAAAGCCTACCTCTGCGATTGATGCCTCAGCACCCCTGATGCCCACACTCTTCTTGTGTTTTTTCCTTCCAGAATCCCTGAGCTGTACTGCCTCCTGCTCATTCCACAGCTCTGAAATTCAGCTCCTCCTCTTCAGAGGAAATGGTAACAGAAGCAGCAATTCACAACATTTGGGTATGTTAACCTCATCTGTCACTCTCCCTTTGCTATAGCTCTGCTGCAATGTAAGGACAAAATAAGTTTCTTTGAACTGCAAAACTGGAGTAAAAGGCAGATGAAACAATTATTCTAGCACAGAATTTTTCAAACTATAGGTCTATACTACGTGTTAGATATAAAATTTATATTAGTCAGACATAGATACCTTTATTTGCTGGTAGCTGCTGAGGAAGGCTCATGATGAGTCTGTATCACTGGTCACTTCTTTTCCTGAACTGTATGAATTGAGATGTTCCTACCTTGTCTGTAATGGAAGAACAGTAGGAGGTGGAATGAGAGGTTTCAAGGTGTTTACACAAAGACACAAGAGTCTAAAAACACAGCTGAATTTTAAATCTGCCATATCTTATCAAACACTGTCTTGAAGAAAACTGATTACTCTTCATATACAAACAGCTATTTGAGAAGTCTATCTTACAATCAATGCAATATATCTTACCCCTCTTCCACTGAGGGAGAGAAGTTGGAAGGAAGAAAATAAGGAGGAAGATACAAAACAATCCATTTTTCCTTTGGAAAACCTTTTGTCCAAAAAACCCCACTGGATTCCTTGAATTAAAATACATTTTCCCCCCTTTTTCTATACTAATTATCAAATTGAGATATATGCCCAACAGAGAAGCAAGAACAACAACGGCAGGGGAGGAAAAGACTTCAAGAAAAGCTGCAGGTTATTCTTGTATGAAATCCTTTTTTTATATATATATTTTTCTTTTTAATCAATCAGACTACTTTAAATTGATAATTTCCATAAAAAGGAAATTCAAACATGATACATTTTCTTTTTAATGATGAAGCTGGGATCAACCTTTTTTTCTGTCACTGAAAGAACTGAACAGGCTCATACGATATGGCTTCTCTGGGAATGCAGGGACGTCTCCAATGAGGACTCCAGGAGCAGCTTTTTATACAGCCAGTGCACAACCCAAGGGCACTACCACCTCTAAAAAGCTTAACCATATTGAAATTGGTCCCAATCAGAATCAGATCAATACCTGAATTAGGCCAGAAAAATCAAGTGTTACCCTAAGGGACTGAGCATGTAGCAGTTGTGGGTTTGGGTTTCTTTCCCACTCCATAAAGGAACTTTGAATGACACCAGCCCTAAGCATACAATAAAAGCTCTTTCACCCAGTCCAGTGTGGCTGCCTTTCAGTCAGGATAGCCCAATGAAAGGCATACTGCTACAGGCTTGGGCAGATAAGGGTCACTCCATTTTTGTGATGATTTTGATATTTCCAAATGAAGTTTCTACCAACTACCATTCAATATTTAACAATTCTGAGGGCTGGATTCCTACCTAAAGGAGACTCTTTCAACCAGAGAGCCAGGATAATTTATGGATGCCACAAGTGCAGCCAGTCCCCAGGATGCTGAAGATGTGGGGAAAAAAATCAATCCCAGAAACCAGGAAGGTCTAGGCAGAATTTCACAAGTTTTGTTTCCTTCAAACTCCAGCAAAATCTGTTCTCAACTGAAATACTCTCATTTGACTACACAATTTGGGTCAGTACTTCAGCTGAATCTATCTAAAGAGTTTTCATCTGTACCTTCCAAAAAGACCCATAAAGAATTAGTGTCAGTCCTGTCCATCAATGTCTAGGCAACCTGGATCCATCTCTGTAGAAGTCAAAGAACCAGACTCAGAAAGGCAGTGAGTTTCATTAAAGCTGTATTTTCTAGTAAACAGATAAAAGATTTGCTTTTCATTGTTTCTAACAAGTGAAATAGGGAATAAATGTTCTTCCCCCGTAGCTACAGAAATTTGAAACAAATCCAAACAGCTTCTCTATTGAATTTACACAAGCAGCAGCTCTAAGCTCATAAAAATATATCACTGTGAAGCCTATAAATATGGCTTCATTTTATTACTCTTGCAACGATAATTTGGAGCAATAAATATTTTACACTGAACTTGTATTCTATCTGCAACACAGGTCATCTAATTTCCTCGGACTTCACTCTGTATTTGGTTTCATAACGCAGTTGGTCTGTGCCTGGAAATCCTAATGGTGTTACTGGCAGTTACATGCAACAAAGACAAACACAGACCCACCCACATTACACATGAACAGCATTTGATGAAAGCCTGGATCATGCTTTCTTTTTCTCTGTTAAATGGACTTTGCTCTGCAAGGTCAGTTGATTTCCATGGAATCACTTGCCCACTTAGGCAGCACTTTGAATCATAGTGCCACAGCTGAGCTTTAAGGTTTAGAGGCCACCACAGAAAAAAGAACCAAAAAACCAAAGTCTTTTAAAAGCAACAGTGGTCTTCAAGGAACACAGTCACACTGGATATCATCTGGTAGGTGAAAGCATTCAACCTTGCACTCTGTGTCTATTAAAGGCTACAAAGCATCTGTGCATCTGGGCATGTATTTTCGTCTAAGGCAATCATACCCCTATAGAAGCTATCGCAAGCACCTTTAATACTTTTTCATTTTAAGGGCAATCACAGGTTTTTTAGTCTTCTAGTCCATTTAGTGATGTTACATTCTATTTGAAATAAGAACAGACTCTGCAATCAAAAGGAATTTTTCCTGTAGCATAAACTGAGGGGACAGATGACCACACAGTGGGTCCCAGTCTTTGCTCTGAGCAGGTAAACCCTTCACATTGTCTATGGGAAGGATGGCTCCAAAGTGTCCCATCACTTCCTACTGCTTCTGAAAACGCATGGCATATTCACCTCCTGCTGATTGTGGGAAAGAAAAGTGGGCCATGGCCTTACCTCTCTTTAATCCCTTCAAGGACAGCAGACATCCCAGACAGCTGCAGCGCTATCAGGCTCTGTCTGGGAGCGAGCTGTGTACAGCACACATTTTGATTCCCTATTCCCTGCCCATGTCACACACTAAAGGCTGGGTAAAGTCTAGCCCTCAACAATATACTGCAGTACTAGAAGAAATATGTGTGTATTTATTACTTCATGCAGGTTTTCATTTGAGTTGCAGAGTAAAAATTCAACAGAAAGTTGTTTCTTCACCTAAGCAACAAAGCCAGTAGCGTACACTCCAAAGAGAGTATGTAGATTAATTCTGGCCTATTGCTATTAAGTTCTCACACACCATGTAACATTGGCACGACAGGGATTTGCTTCTAAAGAAAGCACACACACAAAAATACCAAACCCAAAATGAACCAAACAACAACAACAAAAAAATCCCAAACAAACAAACCAATCAAACAAGCAAAAACAAACAAACCCCCCCCCCCCCCATCTGCTATAATATATTCCAGCAGGTAGCAGGTATGGAAAAACAAAGAGGGGCAGAAAAAATGCAGAACATTTCTTTCAATCACAGCAATGCCCTCTAAAAACTGAGATGGAAACTGTCATTCTGAAGATCATGAACATCTGTCATGAATATCTTTCTCTTAAAATAACCTGAGGCCAATCATTCCTAATTTAGAGTAGCCCAAAGACTGAGCAACGAACCAACTTTTCTTATAGAGACCTTCTGGCTATTTCTTTACATTTGTACAAGGCTGTGTGTAGAAAAAAAAAGTCTTTCAGCTCTCAGGCTAAAGGTATAATAAACCCAAATAATACAAGAGGCTTTTTGACATTGAGAGATGTCTGAAATTGCAAGTCTGGAAGTACAATAATGCTTGAATGGGAAGGTGACGGTTGTTTACACTGCCTCTTTTCACCATCTTCAGGATTTTTTCTGGATTTGAAACTGCACAGCAAGGTTCAGATGCATGGATGGCTGTCACCTGCTCTGAGTGAAAGGGTCTGTGTGCTGCTAGCAATTTCCAATGGATATAATAGCATTTGACTTTTCCCCTCTGATTTCAAGTGGCTAGGTGCCACTGGAAATATGGATCTTAACCTTTTCTCACCAGCTTCCAGCCACAAGGGAGCCTTTCCAGAGCAGCCTGCATGAAACCAACAGGAAACAACTCTTTGCTGGAGGTTTTCTCCTGCTTTAGCAAACTCAGCTGCCTAACGAATGAGTCCAGCAGCAGTAAGGTGAGGAGGGGGAAAGAAGCATACCTGCCCTTTCAGCACCTGCAAGCTCTGCTGCTTTTGCAAGGCTCTGCTAGGCTTAGGATGTCACCCAGAACAGAAGGGTGGGAAATCATGTGCAGCTGCAACTCCGCTGGACTCACGCAGCTGTTTGGGAAGATGACATTGCAAAAATTATCATTTTGTACCTATCCCCTTCTCTTTATATAGCAATACCTTACTTGAAAGGGGTACCATACATCCTCTAAGAAAGAGTCTCAATGGCTTGCAAAGCTACAACAAATCTGACACAGTACTGGAACTTAGATCTCATCCATTGTCAACTTACTACTAATCTTTTTCTTCCTTTACTTTGTTAAAACCAGCATTCTTCAGATCATGTAAAAGCCATCGTTCAGAGTCTTGAATCACCAAGTGATAATGTGTTTCTTATTGTAAACAGCACTACACTTAGGGAAAGGAAAAGTCCTAAATGTTTATGCTGAACTACAGAATGTTCACAGACCTCTTTCTTACAGCAGTATAAACCTCCATGCTCAATATTCAACTCCTGGAGCTTAAAGTATCAACCTCAGAATGTTTGACTAAAGAAAATGAATTGGAAGGCCATGGCACCACTGCATGCTTCACAGAGACCATTTTAAATAAAAGTCTAAACTGAGCTATGAGGCGGGGCTGTGAGGAGTCTTCAGACTAATCCTTTATTTATTTCTCTGGAAAAGTTAAATATTATCACTTAATTATCATTTATCCTCTTTTTTCACTGTAAGGTTCCTCTCTGCGTGCTTCACTTCCACCTCGCTGTCATAAGCTCATCTATACTGCAAGCCTTCACTCATTCTCTGCAGTTAAATCAGCCCTGAAAATATTTTTAGGAGATTAGGCTTTTTAGATTTTCCTTGCACCTCCTTCAGTATTGTACCTAGACTAGTCTGGTCCTTCTCACACAGTTCCTTTCCATCTGCTACATTTTAGGTCTTTTTCCTGCATTTTATTGCTTAATCTAAGGTGTGAACTTAATTTTAAAATATACTGGACCATAGAGAGGATATATAGTAGTGGTAGTTCCCAGCCTGGACCACAATATTACATCTCCTCAATATTGCTATTATTAAATGCACCATCACTGTTTCTGAGAAGTAGAGCTGGTTATTAACAGCACTGGACACCTGACAAGAAAACTCAGCTGTCAGAAAGTTTACAGATTAGCCTTTTGCATACTTGTTCATATCTGCTACCCATTCAGAATTAGTCTCATTCCCAGAGTTTGTTTCCTTATTTCAGCTGTGCCTTCTACTGGGAACAACCAACATCCTTTTTTCCACCTCAAGTACAGCTCTTCTCTTCAGACGTACTTCGCCTATACAAAGTCTGGCTTATAACCTCACATTCTCAACCACAATTTTTTTCCATACTTCCCTTCCCTTCCCTTTTCACTTCCTTTGCTTTTCTTGTCAAAATGGTGCCTACTCATGTCTTTACACTCTTGCCCTAAGTTAGACACATATTCTTTAAATTTTAGACCTGAAGTAACACACCTTTTATTTCCTGAATTTAAAATAACATTACAATATATACCTATTTAATTGTATTTTAAAATTCTACACCCGAATTTCGTTAGCTGACTGGATAACACCACTAATTCCTCCCTGATTTCCCTAGAGTATTTCCTGGTGACAAAATAGAAATCTGTGAGTCTGAATTCTTAAGTTGCATCTGCATTACTACAACCTGACAAATGTAAATTTTGTTGTGTAACAGGGAGCTCCAACATAGACTGTACACAGAAAGCTCTAAGTATTTCTTCAATTAAGAAATTTTCATGTTTCCTTGTTCTTTCAGCTACTTTCCACCTCTGCATTTCCAAAACACCTACTGTGAGAAGCACAGTGTATGAAAGTTTTCAAATCCCTCTGATGCTTATGACAACATGAAACTAATGCTCTCCAGGCTGTGCTGGGAGCTGCTTCAGCCAGCTCCAGGGCTGCGCCAGCAGCAAAGCCACCTCCAGAGCTGGGTCAGAGGCACTGGGGTCTGTCCTGGGAGTCACATTGCCTCCAGTGAGTCACCACCTTCTCCTTCCCTGCTGCACAGGCATCCCACCTCTGCTGTCCTCCTGTCTCCAACATAGGTCCTGTTCCCAACAAGGGCCCGATCCCCAAAATATCCAATCATGACTCTGAATCATTTGCCATTTCCTGCAGCAGAGTTTTTTCCTCTAAGCAGGCTCCTATTTAATTTCCTTTATGGGCAGAACACCCTTTCTTTGGCCTGTATGGCACATGTCAGTCATCCAGGCTATGTGGGAACTTTGGTAACCCCATTTTTCACATCTTCATTTTTGGACTAATGAAGCATGAATGAGTATTGGCAATGTTGCATTGATAATTTTAGTTTCCTTTCTCATTCTTTTGGTTTTAAGAGGTCTCATTTTCTTTTTCTAAATTAGTCATTACTCAATTAGCCAAATAAAAACACAGCACTGTTGACTTAGTGTGACTCTCTTACCACTTTTCCCACAGCTGAAAAGACCTACCATCATCATGTCAAATAAATCTGCTTAGAGGAAGTTACAAATTTGCTCGATAAAGAGAAGTATGAAGGCAGAATGGACCTATACTCTCATAAGGCATCAAATTTAGTAGCTGGGAACATTTGAATTTTAAAAGTAAGGATTACATGACAATGAAAGATACTTGAAATAGCTTAAGAACTGCACAACCAGTAGATCTTTAAACCTTACTGGCAATTGGGATTCATTACCAAAGCATTGTGAAAATGCTTCCATTGTGAGTATTAAGCATCACTATTGTACTCACTGAAGAGAACTTGTGAAAAGTGAAGAAAAGTAATTAAATCTAAACTTTCTTGAGCCTTTCTGTGAGACACTGCAAGAGACCACTTTGTTTAGCTTATTAAAAAGAGAAAAAGAATACTGAGAGATGACCTAATTAGAAAAAGAAAGTATGTTTTTGGGCAAAATATATCTTTAATCTACCTGGGAAGGTGATAATATAAAGTGGCTTGAAGTTACGCTCAGATACCTTCAGATAAAAAGGTACACAGATGCTTTCTGTTACTATTTTGACACCAAAGATAGTTCATGATTGGAACAATAAAGAAATGGTGAATTTTTCATCTTTTGACTCTTTTATATCAAGACTGGATATTAAACATGAAATTACTATTATGGTATCTGATCTAGAGATCACATGGAGGTAACAGCGATCCCTTATGCCTGAACTGTGTGGGTCTATAGCAGTTGAACAACATTTAAGCTTTTTGGTTTTAACCTGTTTCCAAGACAATCAAAACCGATAGTCATGACATAAATATCAGGGTCAAACAGAAAGGCTAATCACAAATGAATGTATTTCTCTATTAGACTCTCAGATTTATAGTAAAACATACAGAAAGGTATAAAAACACAAAGTAAAAAGACAGGTTTTGGGGTTTTTTAGTAAACACTCTTGTGAAATGTTCTATTTCTATCTTAAAAAATTTAAAATGCCTTTGTATATATCTTTTGGTGTTAAAGCAATTACACTGCAATGATATAGTACACTTAAATACAGAAAACATCTTAAATATTAAATATGTAAAGCCATAAAATAAAATGTATTTAGTTATACCATCCTATTTTTCCTTAAGTACTTACATTTGTTTCTTGAAAACCTTTGACAAAATTCTACTTGGAGACACTCCTTTTAAAACATAATTGAGTACTCTTCATTCCTTAGATGTTTTATTACATATTTATTTTACTAATTAATTTAGCCATACAAAAGTATGCTTATTCAAGGCTGGAGGCATATGGCTGTAAACAAAATAACTCCATAAACACAGCTACTTCCTCTAATCCATTTGAAATTGCTGGTGATACTTGAATAAACATAGCATCTTTGTTCTGCTTCCCTCAAAAGAAGTCATGATTAGAAAACAGAGTTCCATAATTGGTAGCTTTGCCTCCTGTTATACTATCAGTGCATGCCAAGGCTGAAGGTAAAGTATTTAAGAAAATATACAACATGAATATTTTTGCATAACACTAGTGCACTCCGCTGCTTTTTGGTGCAGTGAGTAAGTGTGACCCAACATTCCCACAGCCCTGCACTTGAGTAAATGAAGAGTGAGCAGGTTGCAGACCATGGTTAAAGAAGATGCATCCCTGCTGAGAAGGTCAAGGAAGGTCTAACCACCTGATAAACAGCAATGGTCAATGGATGAGGAGATTGAGGTACCAAACCTTTTTTCTGCCTCAGTCTTCAATGGCAACCACTCTTCCCACACTTCTTTGTGGATGCACAGCAGGATGTGGACTGGGGGAACGAAGCGGTTTCCAGTGGAAGTATAGATAACTTTCATGACCACTTGAAGAACCTGAGCATACACAACTTTATGGAACCTGATGAGATGCATCCCAGAGGCCTGACGGAATTGGCTGAACTACATCACTCTCCTTCATATTTGAAAAGTCATGGCATTCAGGTGAAGTCTCAACTGACTGGAAAAGAGGAAACATTGTACCCATCTATAAAAGTGTAGAAAACCCTGATAACTACTGACCTGTCAGCCTCACCTCTATGCCCAGGAAGATCATAGACTAGATCCTCCTAGAAGCTATGCTGAAGCACATGGAGAACAAGGAGGTAATTTGGGACACCCAGCACGGCTTTACAAAGGACAAGTCCTGCCTGATCAACCCAGGGCCTTCTATGATGGAGTAACGACATCAGTGGGCAAGGGAAGGACAACAGATGTCCCTTATCTGGACTTCCGTAAAGCACTGGACACAGATCACCACAACATCCATCTCTAAATTGGAGAGAGATGGATTCAATGGGTGGACTGTTTGGTAGATAAGGAATTGATTGGCCAGTTACATCCAGAGGGTAGTGGTCAATGGCTCAGAGTCCTGATGGACACCAGTGATGGGTGCTGCCCTTAGGGGTCTGTATAGGAACGAGTGTTATTTAATATCTTCATTAATGAGACAGATAAAGGGATCAAGTGCACCCTCAGCTGGTTTGCAGATGACACCAAGCCGAGTGGTGCAGTGACACACTTGAAACACAAGATGCCATTCAGAGGGACCTGGATAAGCTTGAGAAGAGGGTCCCTGGGAATCTCATGAGGTTTAACAAGACCAAGTGCAAAGTGCTGCACCTGGGTGAGAACAACCTCCAGTACAGGCTGGGGGACGATAGGATTGAGAGCAGCCCTGCCGAGAAGGATTTGGGGGTGCTGGTGGGTGAGAGGCTGATCATGGCCCAGCAATGTGCACTTGCAGCCCAGAAAGGTAATCATGTCCTGGACTGCATCCATCTCTGCTCTGCTCTGGTGAGACCCCGCACTGCATCCAGCTCTGGAGTCCCCAGCAAAGGATGGACATTGATCTGTTGGAGAGAGTACAGAAGAGGCCAAGTTGATTAGGGGTATGGAGCACCTATGCTGTGAGGAAAGGCTGATATAATTTGACTTTGTTCAGCCTGGAAGAGATGAGGCTTTGGGGTGGCCTAACTGCAGCCTTCCAGTACCTGAAGGGAACCTACAAGAAAGAGACTACAAAAGATGTAGTGACAGAACAAGGAGGAATGGTTTCAAACAAAGAATGTAGGTTCAGATTAGATAGCAGAAGGGAATTCTTTACTGTGAGGGTGGTGGAGCACTGAAACAGGTTGCCCAGGGAATTTGTGAATGCCCATCCCTGGAAGTGTTCAAGGACAGGTTGCATGTGGCTCTAAGCAACCTGGTTTAGCAAATGGTGCCCCCAACCATGGTAGTGGTGTTGGAACTAGATGAACTTTAAGGTTCCTTCCAACTCAAGACATTTTTGATTCCATGAGTTCATGATAGCAGCCTGAAAATCTCCCATTAGTCCAGTCTCAGCAGGAATATCAACCAGAGTCCTGTCACAGACTGGAGAGGTGATTTAAGCCATTCTCATCCACTGCTTATTTAAAAAGATCACTGTAGCTTGTTTAGGTACAGCCCATGCAAACCTCCCGGTCCCCACACAGCAGCCACAGCAACAGTTTCCTGGAGAAAGATTGAGTAACCCTGGCTGGTGCATTTGTACAGTGAGAACCCAGTTCTTCAAAGCTTGTGCAAACAGCTCCACCAATGCAGACGGAAACTGAAACATCAAACCCTAAATCAATTTAAGCATGTGCCATTGCAGAACAGCAGCTCTCAGAGCAAACTCATAAATAAGCAACTAGTCTTTCTGAACAAAGCTACAGACGTAAAACTACAGACAAGAAGTAAAAGTTTGGAATGGAAGTTACCACTTCAGGCAAAAAACCGTAATACCTGTGTACAACCAGTGCTAATACACCTTCTTTGGGAACATCCCACCTTCTGTCACATCTATTAGACTGCAAGGAACTGATCAAAATCAGTTGAGTTTTGTTTTTTTCTTTTAATTTATTTGGGCCTGCATTTTGCTCACAGTAAATTTCAAGAGTTTGGCTGTTGAAATAATGAATGTAGTATGTTAATTCTCGGTTTAATGCACTTTGTCTTGAAAAAAAAAACACAGCTCAGTTCATGGTAAATACAGACCTATTTCAATAAATTAACCCTTAGACTTAAATCCTCAGGAGGTCTATTCCCCACTGCTCTTAAGGAGCAGTATTTCAGTCATTCTAGACATCCATCCTGCTTCAAATCCATCTGGCTGAACAGAAAGCATTTCAGTAGAAAAATAAAAATCAGAGCCACCTTTTAAAGTCCCGAGAAAGTAAACAAGTAGAAGTAAATACGAGTACTATAAGTCTGTTACTCATGTGACTTCGCATGGGTGGTATTTTTAAACGTACAGGAAGAAGGCAATCGAAGGACTTGGACTCCTTGATCCTTGTGCATCCCTTCAGGACTCCGTGATCCTTGTTCGTCCCTTCCAACTCAAGATATTCTATGACTTTATGGAGGAGGGGCAGGTGTGCTTGCTGCGGATAGCCACTCGTTCCTCAGACCTGCAGCATTCCTTGGGCGCACT
>VYZT01018121.1:2946-19043 GCA_013400735.1 Pomatostomus ruficeps | reverse complement strand
GCGCTGCCGCCCGCTCGGCACCTGCTGCCGGCAGGTGGGAGCCCCCGGCCGCGGCAGGCGAGTGCCGCTGCGGGGTTGGGGAGCGCCTGCCCGCCCGGCGGTACCTGAGAGCTGTCCCCAGCCTCGGGAGGGACGCGCGGCGCTGCCCCAGCGCTCCGGACTCACCGAGTCGGGCTCTGGGAGACAGCGCTGTCGGGGGAATAGGAGAGAAAGGAGGGGGTGGAAAGAAAAGTGGTCGGCAGCACCTGACCAGGTGCGGCCCCTGGGCACTTTCTTCATCTTCTTTCGCTTGTGGCAAAACGACAAGCACACGTAAGGGCAGAGTGATAGAGCTCTGGAAGCAGGGTGCCAGGGTGCGGGGCGCTTGCCTGACAGGGGAACACTTGCAAAAGCTCCGCTGAGCATCTTCGATCTTCTCCCTCGCGTAATGCTGGAGCCGGCGAGATTCAGCGTGCTGAAGTGGAACCTGGCGAGCTGCATAGGGCTGGGGGCACAGTAGTCTCTGGGGATTGGCAGGAGGGCACAAAGCCTTAAATCGAGCTCATTTCTGTTTTGAAGGACTGGCACCCTAGAGTAGTACAGCAAAGGCTTGGTTACTGCAGTTCTCAGTGTGTTTTCCAAGGATAAAGGTGTATGCAGTTCAAATCTTTTGGGGGTAAAAGGATGCCGAGAGGGAGGGGTGGCAGCCTCCAGATGGAAGAGTTTGGGTTTGTTCTCATCTTCCAGAAGGACATTCAAATGATCAGAAGGGGACATGCAGCCGAGTACAGGCAGTTCAGTCACTTCAGTTGACTGGGAATGAAAGTACAATTATTCTCTTTCTGTTTGTGCAGTGGGTTAAGGGCTTTCCCAGTTTCAAGACTGTTCCTCTTTGGATTTTGGTGTGGGAAAAAAAATATCTGTGAAGTTCTAGGAATATCATGCTTGAATGGCATGGGGATAGAATGCCTGCAGGGAGCATTTTTCTGGCATGAGAGATCCATGCAGTGCCCACTCCCACTGAGAGCCTCTGCAGTATATATGGCAGAACATAGTTGGGAAGGTTCAGTTTAGTGAATCCCTATATGTTGTCTGGCTAGCAAACTTAATTTGTAAGTATAAATATAAGAGCTGTTACAATTTACATCTGCCAGCATTTCTTGCACTCTTGAATAAGTGCATTTTCCCACACTGCTCAGAAATGAGCTCTTCTCAGTAAGAGCACAGTCACTGACATCAACTTTAGCTCTCTCTTGCACATCCACCCTTTCAGCACCCATCGTGGTTTTTTCTCCTTTTTTGAAAATGCAGAGGGTTTTGATACTACATAGCCAAAAAATAGCTCTAGTAGGTCAGCAGGAAGATTATGCATCTGAAGCAAAGCCAGCTATTGCAGTGGAGAGACACTAATTTGACAGAGCAAATTCCAACCTCAGGATTGCCAGGTTCCTGTCCGTGTCCCTCCCCTTGTCAGGATACTACCTTGGTTATTCTGAACTAGCCTATGCTTACACATACGTTATAGAAGAACAGAGTGGGTGGAAAACACTTTTCCAATACATGCCTGTATGTATATATATACCACTCTTCTGCTTTTCATTAGAGGAAATCAAAAATGTTTTTTTTTAGTCTCACTAGCCTGGGATCTCTCCCTTCCTTCATCTAGAAATGCCACTCATAGCATGTAAGATATCAGCGCCCAAAAATATGTCAAAGCTGATGGATTTCCATGAAAAATTTTGATAATGAGAAAAAGAAATCTGTAATATGCCAAGGCAGACCAAGATGGGAGATCCTTCTGGGTCATCTCATTTGTCACTCCAGAACATGAGGGTTCCCTCCAGGTCACTGTGTAGTGCTTTGCTTAGTAAATTGATTGGTTTAGCTCAGTCTAATACAGTGATGACCTCACCAGTATGCACCCTGCTCCAGTGCTATTCTGAAGGCAGGAGAGTGGAAGACACAGAAGTCTATTTGGAATATGAACTGAATGATTATTTGGAGGGGGGGGGGGGGGGCGGGTTGTTTGTTTTTATTTTTATTTAAATATCTTTATTGGTATTTGAAACAGGGCCCGCCCACAGCCCTCTGTAAGTGGTAAGAAATTGCTTGGCAGAGGAAATGAGAATGAGATTGCTTAGTCTGCTGTGTTCCCTATTTTAATACATACAGTTAAGGTGAGCCTTTGCACAGAAAGGGGGCAAGACAGGTCAGAGCCATCCGTTCACACACGCTGTTTTCTTGGGGACAGCTTTGACAAATTAGGAAGCAGCTCTATTAACTGTGCAATAGATTTCTGCTTCCTAATTAGAATGTGACCCATTTTGCTTGGAAACTGCGGTGGGGAGTAATTTCTGGATTTTGAATTGAACATTTGGGTTTATGGGGGGATAGAGAAGGCAGTGGTACACTGTACCCTCTTTATGAAAAAAATTGAATCCTGACAGGTATTAAAAAAATGGCTAGAAGGTGTTACGAGGATTCCATGTTACTATTCAGTACAAAAAATTTTGTGCATCCTGAGCTTTTCAAGTTTATTCTGGTGTAATGTCCCATTTTATTTTTACCTGCATGAGGTTCTCTGAAATCTAGGGTATTTTCTCTTCTAAAAATTTTTATGATCTCTTGGCATGAAAGACTGGAATGGTCTCTTCTGACCTTAAGAAAGAGTGCATGTTATATATAACCACAGTCTATTATAAATTTGCTACCTTACTGCTCACACTGGAGCTGAACTCCTTTAGAAGTCATGAACTGGTGGCCTATCTAATTTGCATAAACTGTATTTATCACAGCAGGTGCAGAAATACAGCAGATTTCAGCCAAAAATACTTCCTACCAAGTCAACATTTCTCAGCTTGTGACGTTCCCCTTCCCAAAATTTAAAGACTTTTTAAAGTGTATTTCTGAAGTCTTAGGGCTGATAGACAATATCTCATCTTAACAGCAGTGAAATTATGATTAGATTTCTTAACATCTGACTATAAAAGTTAAAGCCATGGTTTAATCTCTGCTGGTTGTGGAGCAGTTTTAATATATTTGGGAAGTGTACATAGGCCATATCATCTAGGCACTATAAGACAGGTTTGTACAGTTACCTATAGTTTCATGTCCCTTTTTAATGTGCAAATTACTTTTTTAATATATAATGAGGTGATCAATAGTTTATGGTTCTAGAGATCTATGGCTTCAGTAGTATGTAGTTCTATTTCATTTATTACACTTGTCTCTGTAGCACTCACTAATGTAGGAAAGTATTTGTAGTCAATTACTGGAAACTAGAATTCAAGCATTTCATTGACACTTGATTAAAACTTTTGTTAAAATGGGATTAGAAAGCACAAGTGTATACAGTGGGAAGTATGGAAAGAATTTCTTCATGGAGAGGGCATTGTGAGACAGTTTAATAGATAAAAATAACAAAATGCAGAATATATTTTTGAGAAAAAACATGTTCCAGAAATTGAATTAAATTTAAAAAAAATTACTCTCTTTCCTTTCCTGCTCTTAGCTGAGCTTTAAGTGATAGCTGTACTGGGAAGTTTTATGTTATCAGGATACAAAGTGGCACTTGAGCTAATATAAACAACTAAGGAATATATCTTATGGTGGACAGAGTCTACCCTTAGAGGACAGGAATATACTGTTCATATCAATGAGTTCTTGAAGGATTTCAAGTGCACTACAATTGCTCTAGTTCAGGTTTTTAAAGCACATTAGTGAATACAAATGTTCCGAACACAGAGTCTTTATCACTTTAAAAAGTTGGTTATCTCAGTTAGGGGAATTTTTTTCCCCAAGAGAAGAAGCCAGCATAGCAGATGTGTGGGTTGTACTGCACAGCTAGTTTTAACCAGCAGTGTTAGTCTTATATTTTGCAGTACTGTGTGCCCAAATACGGGCAAGGGAAAATACAGTCCACAGACTGTCCTGAGGTTCTATCACATCAACAAAACTAGGTATTCTTTATAAGAACAGAAAGTCTCACTCAGATTTTTCAGCTCTAATCTCCCTCTACAGACAAACTTCAGCAACTGAACTATGGTTCTCATTCAGTCCAGACTCTGTTTTTTTCACATGCCTGGACAGAGATATCTCCAGTGAAGGGATTCAGTTCTGCAAGGAGAGAAAGTGAGGACATCTAAGCTTAACCTGTTTGTCCACAGTCCCTAAAGAACCAGGAAAACACAGCTTCTCTTTAATGAAGGTGAAGTCACTTTCATGCTTATGGAAAGGATGTAGTGTTACCTCTCCTAGTTACTGTCCTGGTAGTAACTGGGTCCCATTGGTTCTGCTAAACCTCCTAGTGTGTTGTTCTGGGCTTTTTTTGTGGAGTATGTCCCTGTCAAATCTGCCAGCAGACTCTGCCTGATGCTTACTGACTGCCCTACAGACACTCCTCACGTTTCTTCTACCCACCTGGGCAGCGAACTCAGAGGTTCTAACCAAAATCTAACCCCAGAGGGTTAGAATCTCAGAGGTTCAAACTAAATCTAACCCCATCCAATTCCCAGCAAAAATTAAGTTATCACTCCAGGAAGAAACTACTTTCTTTTGTTAATGCATATTAAACTAAGAAGTGTATATAATCTAGGTAGCTTAGGCAATGTCATTGATGACACATATATGGAGGTATTAAAATATCTTTGTAAAATGGTAAGAAACAGTCAGAAATCATAAAATAATGGCACATGTTTCAAAGAGTACTGAAACATGCTTAAAAGTCAATGACATATGACAGCCTGTGGCCCTCATTCTGCATTTACTGATTAAATTTTCAATTTATTTCCAAGCTACTATTACTATTGAAGAGGTTTTAATCATAGAGTCCACATTGAATTTTGTTAAATAAACAGGATGGCACATTTCGCTAATTAATTGGAGAAAGCTGAAGAAAAGATTAAGCAAAAGCAATCAGACTTTTTGAAAAGTCTTGGTATAATCTTCAAAGCACCATATAACATAAACTGTGTTTCTTTTACTACTTGCTCATTTACTTGTAGCAAATACAATAGTAATGGCTGTCAGTTAAATTTTTTGAACTAATCTGGAATACAAAGTAATCAAGTGAAGTCATGTATGCTCTGCGTGACTTGTGGGTGCAGTGATGAGAATTCTTAAAGCAGAAAAGTAACTTGGCAAAGTGGCTGCTTTAAACTCCTCAGTGCATGCATAGTGTTGTTGAAAGAGTTTTTCAGACGCACAAATTATAAAGCTATGGAATACATGTTTGCATCATTTTATATAAATCACTGTAATTCTAGACACCAAACTACAGATTGACCTAAAGCATTAAAGAGGATGTAAGAGATGAGAACTGAAGGACAACCAGTTTATATGCTGCTTTATTCTGAAGACCACTCATCTCACACATCATGTATTTTGTGCTGAATTTGGAGGCACTCTCATGTCCATTGTGTTGCATTAGTCTAACACAACAAAATAATTGATCCAGATATCAGGCCTATACAGTTTGGGAGAAACAAAATAGAATGGAAAGAAAAGGCAGACAAAGCCTTATTGCTTGCAGACAAAACAACAATAGTGTTTAGGTACACTCTGAATGGCATGGTTACTGCTATGGTTCTTTGGGGGTGCATAAAAGAAATTGTACAGATACAGTAGCAGTGTTCTGCAGTGGAAGATGTGCTACTGAACAAATAGCTGAGGAGGAACAATGAAATTCTGTATGTCTGAAACAGAAGATATTCCTATGTTATGAGATTTCATGTTGAAACAGAAAACAGTTGCTTTTGTGTACTTAGAAAAAGCTGTGCCCCATAAAAGCCTTTAAGAATGGGAAGACTTTGAGGCAGAGCTCCACTGAGGCTCAGAAACCTGCCTGAGGTGAAGCCCCTGGTACCACACCTGTAATATCCCGGAAGTCTGATTTCAAAGAGGCCAGCCAAAACAAGAGTAGAGCTGGACTGAAGAGACACCTTGCTGTGTCTTTTTCTCAAAAGTTCCTACGCTATAGTCAGCTACTGGAAGGCTTGAATAAAGAAGTTGGCAACTGAGTAACATGCAAACTATGAGTTACAAATTAAGAATCCCAATGAATTAATATATAGTGTTAATTTTCTCTCTTAAAGAAAAAAAAAACCTACAGAAAAACCCAACAGCAGCAGAAAAAAAAATCAACACCCCCCCTCCAATCCAGCAGTGTGTTGTCACTATGAGACCAGCAGCTAAAATTGAATCTTTCCAGAGATGGTCTGTTACAGAACTTGGCTACTGGCATAGCATATTTCAATCTGGCTATTAAGAAATAAGAGTTCCTACCATTAGGCTTTAAATTCACTCCTTTCAACACAGTTCAACCTGTTCCTTGCTGGAATCCTATTACGCTTTTCCAATAAGGTGTTAAGACAACAACTCAGGCTTACTATTTATGGAGCCAGTGACTTAAAATATACTCTAAAGTAAGTGGATATTCCTTTAATCTGTGACCTTAAAATTCAACAGAGTTGATGTTTTGTTTTTCTTATGTACTGAGCTGCCCATCAGTCAGTGATCCAATCTGGCTGGTGCTGTATCTTGTGCTCCCATTGCTGCTGGATATGGTAGCACCATAGCTCAGTGAATTTACCTATACTGAATTATCTGTCACCTAGTGTCTCCCCCCATCAACATCCACAGTCTGGGGCTCTTAAGACTATTTCTTGTTAAAACTGATGTAGATTAAATGGAGAATGATTAGCAGGAATGGTGAGGACCGGGAAAGAGAGCAGAAGACTAATGACAACAGACAAAATGGAACTATTTCAGCCAGAGAAAACTTAACAATGGCCAAAACCGGGAAAAAACCAAATTCCTCTGCAAAGTTGCCTCCCATCAGACATCACAGAACAGCCTGAGAGAAGGTATGCCCACAAGCTCAGAGCCTGTGGGCATCCAAGGAGGCACTCTCTTAATTTCACATCTATCATGACACTTTGCTTCTCTTTCTTCCCAGCCTCCATTTCTGCTTCCTAACAAAATTGCCACCTTGTAGCCCTTTAAAAAATGGAAAAAGGGAAAGCACCGAAGTGATAATCAGTAGAAAACATCAGGAAGCGGACCTGTTCCATTCAGGATAGAGTCATGACCTCTGTAAATGCAAAGCTGTCAAACAGAACTCTAGATCACTTAGAAAGACATCATTAGTCCTTGTTGCACTGGGACTTAGGTTATTGTGGAAAAGTCATTAGTTTCTTTTCAGATTCTCTGGAGAATTTCCAAAACCTAGCCCTTACATTTCCTCAGGTTGTTCGTATGTAATTTCATATTTCAGCCCTTGTTATCTGGCACAGTATGTGCTGTTCCAGGCTTAAATTCATAATTACAGTAGCCTACTAAGGCAAAGCAGCCAGGTACTCAGCCGTCATGGCTTCTACTTCTAAGTGGAGTTAAACAATACCAAAATCCACACCAGCCCTTCACTGAGGGCATAAAGTCTTTGGGAGACATTGTAATTCAGGGAGCTTGTGTACACAGCCTGCTCATAATGCAACAATCTAACAGCTCTACTATGTGTGAAACCCTTACAATTTCGCTTCAAACATTGCATTTAAAATACCCTGACCTTTAAAGAGTGTTCAGTGGTGGTATTTAGTAGTCTTTTCATAAAGCCTAAAGTTAGTTCTTTACATCGCAGCAGCTTGCTGGCTAACTCTTCAAATGACCTTCAGAAGTATCCATTGTGTATCTTCTTTCCTGAGTATGAAGACTGGAACCACAGGTCTTTTACTGTTTTGTTGATTCAATTATACTGTAGTCTGTGGTTTCATTATCTTACCTTTTTGCAGGGCCAATGTGCAAGCCACCTATTTTATCCTTAGAAACAGTAAGCACAAAGCAAAAGTTAACTTCACTTAGAAATGACACAAAAATTCAACTTTTCCTTGGCATCCTATTTACCCAGAGCTCTTCCTAACTCCTTCCTGGGAGAATGCTGCCTTCTCATGTTGGACAGCTCTGTCTATATTGCATGAGCCTTTTTCCCAGGAGGCTTGACTTCTAAGGTTGCAGTTACATGGTTCTCTGGGAGGCTATAATTTCCAGACATCCTACAAGACCCTCAGCTTTTAGGAATGCTCTTTTGGTCCACTCCACACCTTTTCCTTTTTATGTTTTGTTTCTAAGACAAACCTACTCTTGTAGATTAAGAAAAGCACTTAATTCTCTTGTGATTGTGGTTCAACTCCAAGGAAATCAGATTTTTAAAAAATAATAACTAATACTCTGGGTGCAAATTCAAGATTCATAATATTCATGTCACCTGATGACTGGAAATAATTTTCTAACGGCATTGTTGCACATGCCTGTCTTTTAAAACATTTAATTACACTAATTTATCTATGACCTTAGAACTGGGAAAGCTAAAGTTTGTTCCGTTTTGAAAAGAAAAAGAGATTTGCAGTGTGGCTTTAGTAGTGATATGTCTGAATATAAGATAATGTGCTTTTTCTTTTCCCTCTTTCAGCAAAGTTTCTGCTTGAGAAACACATGTTCGCTCAGCAAAACAAAAACAACTTTTAAGGGTTGTTCTTGGTGGAAATCGCTCTATGCCCTATTACCTGCTTGAGTGAAACCAGACTAAGAACTTCTGCCATGGCAGCTTTTCTGCTGGGAGCTGTGTTGCTTATTGTTCAACCTCAGACAGTGCCTTCCAGACCAGCTATAAATTCAAATGCTGAGACTTCTTCTCAGTCTGTTCAGAGAGAGCTTTTAAAGAAAACATCTCAGAAAAATGACTTCAAGGAAAACATTCATTCTAATGGATCATGTCAGCAGCTGCCACAGACTATTATTATAGGAGTGAGAAAAGGTGGAACAAGAGCTTTGTTAGAGATGCTGAGTCTCCATCCTGATATTGCAGCAGCAGAAAGTGAAGTTCACTTCTTTGACTGGGAAGATCATTACAGGAATGGATTGCAGTGGTATATTAATCAAATGCCATTCTCGTATCCCCATCAGATCACCGTGGAAAAAACTCCAGCATATTTCACATCACCTAAAGTGCCTGAGAGAGTTTATAACATGAACCAATCAATGAGACTACTCCTTATTTTAAGAGACCCAAGTGAGAGAGTACTATCAGATTACACCCAAGTGTTCTACAACCACATGCAGAAGCACAAGCCGTACCCATCCATTGAACAATTCCTGATTAAAAATGGTGAACTCAATGTGGACTACAAGGCAATAAACAGAAGCTTATACTACATTCACATGCAGAACTGGCTGAAGTATTTTCCTCTTGATCATATCCACATTGTAGATGGGGATAAACTAATCAAAGATCCCTTTCCAGAAATAGAGAAGGTAGAGAGATTTCTGAAGTTATCACCACAGATAAATGCTTCAAACTTTTATTTCAATAAAACTAAGGGATTCTACTGCCTGCGGGACAGTGGCAGAGAGCGCTGTTTACACGAGTCTAAAGGACGAGCACACCCACAAGTAGATACCCAGCTACTCGAGAAGCTGCAGGAATATTTCCATGAACCCAACAAGAAGTTTTTTGAGCTTGTGGGCAGAACATTTGACTGGCACACATTTGTGGCAAGTTAGTGGTAAGCTTCAGAACCTATGTTCCAGTGTACAGTTAGAAGATTTTAAAAGGGCATTTAAGCTATTATTTATTTGTAAAATCCATATATACTTCTGTACAGTATTAGATTCACAATTGCCATATATACTAGTTATATTTTTCTACTTGTTAAATTTGAAAGCATTTTGTATTGTTTTTCATGGTTGTTAACATTGTGTATGATGTGTCTATATGAAGAAACTAAATTATTTCATTGCAGAAGGTGCTCTCTTGAGAATGTGTTGTCTTTTTAATAAATAAGAAATTCATTTCAACAGAACCTTTCTGAATTTTTGGAATACTTTGGCCTTCCTGGACTATTTTCTCTAATTGCTAATGAATATGCTAAACTTTACCTTTCCATTTTTCTTGGTTTAAAGTGTGGATTAATCATTTCTTTTCCATTTGAAAATATTGTTGTAGTTAACAAATTTTTCCATCCTGCTTTACAAAATTATTTCCTGTCAAAGTGGTGGTACTTACACATGTTGGGAAATGCACACCTAAAGGACAATGGGGGTCTCTGTGTAATTTGATATATTAACTGCTTTACTTACCTTCATATTTACTGTTAAAGCAAGTGCTCCTCAATTCTTTGGCAGTACAGTGCAGGTTTCATGGCAGATTTTTAAAGATTCTGTGGGGACCAGCTCATAAAATACAGAATTAGCAGTAGAAATATGGTCAACCTGAAAACTTCTTGCAGTCTCTGAATGTATGCATACTTCATAAAGAGGTAATGTTGAAAGAATTTAAGCAATATAGAGACTTTTCCAAGGCTGCTTTTGACTGTTCCTACATTTCATAGCACATTTGTGCTTTACCATCACTGAAACTAAACATTTACACTAGAAAAAATAGTTGGTCTGCATTCCAATAAGCATCAACTTCATTCATATAAATATTACCACATCTGTCCCATACTTAAGGCTGTTTTCTATGAGTTTTCAGTTCCTCCATACAACTGAAAATTGCCTATGGACTACTGTTCATTTAATCTCCTTCCAAGAATCATGATGCCAAGTCGTGATTAGATATGTGCTGTGGGATTAACCCAAATTCCAGGAACTTTCCTTGTTTTTCTTCTGCTAAAAATGGAAGTTAGATGTTAGTACATTGGTAAAAACTGCAGTTGTCCTTATCTACAGTGGTTATGATGTCTTGTTGACCATCAGTTTCTGGAGTTAGAGTTAATCTAGTTTCCACACAAGACTTATTACAGCACTTTCAATCCAAGTTACTGAGTTTTATTTCATGATCTTGAGTTTAGTTCTTGAATGGGCAATGGCACCACTCAGTAAATACGAACTTGTAGCTAATTATTAGAATCCTTTATAAAATTTAAATGTAGATTCATTAATTTTTTTTCTGGTGAGCTAGTGCAAACTTGGGCACTATGACAAGGTATTGTCTGGATGCAAATATCCCATATTATGCCTCTTGCATGAAAATTTTCAGATGCTGTTCCTCTCTCTCCCACTCCTTGTGCACCTGCCCAAGCTGTATTCAACCTCAGAGAGGCTGGTGGTGTTTTATAAAGCCTATAATGAAATAGTATTGTACTTAATAAAATATTTTATGAATTGCATTTTTCTTTTCTCTTTTTTTCTTCCATTTCTAGTTTGGAAGACCAGAATTTAGGATTCAATTCCAGTTTAGATTTCAGTTAAATGCTACTTAAGTACTTAGCTGTAGCCTGTTGCTATTGATTTGGAAGCAGTTGTTTGCTGCTGGGTTGTGCCTGAATGGTCCACTGCTGACCCAGAATATACAACAAGGAGGGAAAGTTTCTGGTGGCAAGAATGTCAAATCCTACATGAGGCAGATGCCAAAAATAACAGAATCATAGTACCATCATGTTCCTATTAAAGTTTTAGATAAGAGAAGTTCAGGGGATTTTGTGTTAGGCAGAGCAGTATTTTTTCCTACACTTACCAACCATTTCCTTGGTAACGTTATCTCTGTAGGATCCAGCTGGACCAAAGAGATTTTGGCCCAGGCAAAAGGCCTCCATTAGTGTCTCCCTACAGTCTCAGATTGAGCTCATCAAATTCACAATGTTTTGCTGAGAAAGGAAAAATACTGGCAGGCATGTTAGCAGGAACTGGACGAGTTCAGGAAGGCAGGGTTGCAATCCACCTGCAGCAGGTTGAACAGGGCAGCGCAGGGCATCGGTGTTGAATTGTCAATATCTTGCAATATTGACAGCTGATGTTGGCACCGAGGATATTGCTAGTGTCTAGTGCTACTCGATACCAGTGTTCTGCCTGTCACCAAGCAGGACACATACACACACTTCCCCACACACAGTAGGGCTTGTCTCTATAGAAAGAGAAGTGGAGCATGAACCATTAGGTCACTATTATAGTGCTAGGACCTCACTGAGTGTTGTCTGCAGGATCCAGAGGTGAAGTGACCACTTCAGGGGACATTCTGAAGCAGAATTTCACATGACTCAGGTCCTAGACACCAAGTTCAGAGGGTCCCACAGAGAGCAGATCATACCAAATGCTTACACCTTGTGCAGGGATGGCAGGATTGTACAATACCTTATCCCAGAGTTTTCACGGCTAGCTCTCTGTTAGCTGTGATGGTGATGAAAAATAAATCATACTCACACTAATAATAATGATAATGTTTACTTGCCATAGACGCCTTAAGTTCAAGAGTTACAATTCTCAAAACTGAGTGTGAATGTTCCGTTTAACCAGAACATTCATTTTCCACACATGAGTTACTGTACTTACGTATATTTGCCAGGCTGTTTCTAAAGAAGTGCTAGACTACAACAAAAGCCATCAGAAGAAAGTGAAGAGAGAATGAAAGAAGAAGGCTGAAGCACATTCCATTTGGGGCTCTAGAAAAATTGATAATGACCTTTGAAGTAATGTCATATCTGCCCATAAAAGAAAAAAACCCTGAAATACCTTTCCAATTTTATGCAATACACATATTTATTTCTGTAAAGCTCTACTAGCTCAGGTCTAAAGTACAACCACTTGGGTGTTGCTCCAGAGACCTGTTTCCTCAGGGCAGCTAGCCAAGTCTGTGATCACTCTTGCAAACATAAAATAAATACAAAACTTTATGAGAATTCAATGTCCAACTCAAAGCCTGGCACTCCCCTTGAGTACAAGAAAAAATGCCAACCAAATAATTATTCAGGGTGGCACTGCAGGACTAAGTCTTACCCTTTGCATCACAACATAGATTAGTGTGAGACTTTGAAAGCCTGATATTGTACCTGCAGAGGACAAAGGTTAAATTAAAATGATTATCCCAGAAACACTGCTGGAAGATTATGAAAAGGAAAAAAAAAAACACCAAAGCTATTACTTCATTAAGAGTATTGCTACATGTACTGCTGATGCTGTATGATCTTGTTACATGTGCTTTGCTCTTCCTTGTATATTTTTCCTGCTGTTACAGGCAAAAAAAACATCCACTGTGCTTGAATAAACCAACATTTCTTTGGAACATATCATAAAAAAACCTATAAATTTTTAAATCTTGCTACATTTATTGATAAGTGTGTGAAACTTAACACTATAGAATATTTTAGATGAAAACTTTTTTAGTTTCGTTCTCAAAGCTGATAATTTTGTTTCCTTGTCTACTGCCATTTTCAGAGTCAGCTTCTGCAGAAAGCCAGGATTTCATTCCCTGTTGTCATTCAAACAGATTTCAAATGCCAGATAGAAATATGGGTTATGGAATATGGCATATGGCATATTTCCATGTATATTTCTTCTGCTTTATGGCTGACCAGATATTTAAGAAATATCACACATGTACTCCATAAGTAAGAGACTGTACATCAAAACTACTTCTCATAGGAATATTCCTTCTTCTTTCTTTTTTCTGAAGTCTGTGACATGAAAGTCCAAATTTAGCCCACATTGTGAATGAAATTTTGCAGGAGTATATTAGTAGATGTTCTCTAATACAGTAACAAGGTAATAAAAGTACAATAAAGCAAAAGAATTAAATTAAACTAAACTAAGGCAACAAAATGTGTTGAACTTGGTACTAGGTATCTACCTGCTGAACTAACGCAAGTTTGTGCCTGTACAGCTGTAAGAATATTTTCTCATTCTTAATCCAGTAACTTTTATTTATATGACTCTGTCTAAATGCCCAGTTATGCTCAAAAGACTGTATGTTCAATGTCAATTCCTTCATTTTTCAACTGTTTGGAAAGGCCAGTTATGGGTGGAAGCCATGCAAATATCTTGTGAATGAAAAACTTTTATTAATAATTTGCTTACAAAAAATAAATGAAATTATATTTATGTATCCTAGAATTTTAGCAGAGGAGAACAGTACTCTTTTCCTGCAACAATAACCCATCCACAGTAAATTTTCTACTTAAATACCACACAACAGTTGATGCAGTTTTTAAGTTAATAGTGCAATAAACTCAACAGTGATGCTGCAGATTTTGAATGCCTTCTGGGAAATATAAAATATGCAAGTCAGGGTGGGGAGCAGCTGGATGCATAGGAACATCTGGTCTCATTGGTCTGAGAACTTTTTTTTTAAATGGTAAGGAGCATGAATTTTTTGGCTTGGAGATCAGTTTGTGTTGTCTATGAAAGCAATGTCTGCAATTCACTTCCAAGTCAATAATCGTATCATAATGACATCATCTTTATACTTAATATTGGCATTATTCTCTGCCAGAATACATTTTAAGAGCCAAACCCCAGATAGCAGGAGCATCCCTTAGTATAAGAAAAAAATTGTAAGACAATTATGATACATAGCTTTAATTACAAAGGCACATTGCCTTGCACAAAAGAGTATTCTGAAATTGATGAAAAAATTCTTATTTTCTTAATTTGGATGAAGGTTACAGAAACAGGAACGTCTATACATTCACAGAAAACAGAACATCTAACATGTCCTCCCCTCCCTGGTTTTCATTCAATCAGGCAGCAGTATTTCATCAATAAAGATCAAGCCAGCTTCCAGCCAATTCAGTCCAGATAACACTCAAAAGGAAGAGTTCTTGCAGTAATTCCTAACCAAACAGACTTTTCAAGGTATCTCCTATTACTGAAATTTGTGTAATTCTCCTTTCCTCCCCTGTATGCTACTGTCCTATCACATCTGTCCTATTAATTATTATATTATCACGCTATAAGAAATAGATCCATTATCTGATGGTGTTTTTATAGACTGCTATTCAAATGAATGGGAAATCACAGAATTATGGAGTTGAAAATATATTTTATATTTGTTTGCTCTGATATATTTTAAACTTCAATTGAATAAAATTCAGCTTATTTGGTCTGTGTCATTGCATTACAGGAGGAGCTATTGTCACACCATCATCTCATCTAAGTAGTTATCTAATGATAAATGATATTTTATAAGTAGAAATGTATAATCAAAGTAACAGAGCTTTCTTGTTGCTAAAGTAGCAACTATGTTATTGGCAATATTCTGAGACTTATACCCATTATGCAAATGATAGCAGTATTTCTTTGGTAGTGACAGAAGCATTTTGAGAACCATTCTCTTAATACATGTAGGAATAGGATCTTTGCTTTGTGACCTTGTGTAAAATACAAAGTGCAGGAATGCAAGTTATGTTCTATAGTCAATTAACAACATTTGGTGGAGTTTTGCTAAGCCAAAGGTATCAAAAGTGTGCATGTTCTGAAAGAAAAGGAATCGGAACCATACCAGGTGTTTTTTATTTTAATGTCTTACCATTTTCTGGCCAAAATATATGTGTTCCTGTGCAAAAGGAACAATAGAGGGGGAAAAAGGACACATGCTGCAGGAACAAAGCCCCTACTCTGCTTTACTGTGACATTGGCTGGACTTCAGCTGGGCAGCTGCAGGAACAGACAAGGACACTGAAAGTGGGTAGTAAGGGAACCCTGGATGCAGGTGAACATCTTGTCATAACCTCATTACCTGTGTTCATACCCTTACATATGATGAACAAGCACTCTCAACTCTCAATTCTCAAAACAACTTCTTTTCCTGTTCTTGTCTGTGCCAGAGAAAAGGCATCCAAATCCATCTGGGTGTCAGTTGATTCCCATGCCTTAAGGCGTTTTTTACAAGTTAGTGCAGTATAATGCAATTAGAGTTATTCACCTAAGTGTCTAATCTTCTCCTTTTTTGTTTTTAAATTTGTACTAAGTTTTCCATCTACTATGAATACAAGGGTTTGATGAATAAATTATTTACAGCCTGCAGGAGGAGAAGAGTTCATACGAAACATTTTTGCAGACAGGAGACTTGCAAAAGAGGATATTTTCTCATAGAAAAAAGAGCATCTGTGGACCAGTTGGTTTCTTGCTGACTAAGCCAACTGGATATGATACTATTTTGGCAGCTTCCTTATTCTTGTGTGGGCTTCATTTATATGAATTCCATAAGATATTTATTATTGAATGTAGCTATATATTGAATATCATGCATATGATGTTGGCATTCATATTCTAATTATTTAACCTCAAATGATGTTAAAATTCCAGTGCCATTTTTTCATACTTAATAAACTTGAGTCATTTAATGCTCAGAC